>BKCP01005405.1:2050890-2075124 GCA_008636005.1 Striga asiatica | reverse complement strand
GAAAATAAGTGAATTCCCTCTCATTTTTCATCAAAACCATCATCTGCAGATTTGAAACCGGCCGGCTCAGCATCAACGAGCATCTTAACAACTTCTTTCATACACGGCCTTAGGTTCGGGAGCTTTGCCGTGCAACGAACCGCAATCTTCAAGACCTTAATCATGTCATCTTGAACCTGCTCAGAGACCAACTTTTGATCGAGAATTTTTCGAACAATATTCTCCCGAGTGTCGAGATTAGTCGAGACAAAGTAAACTATATCCCTCCCTTCACCGTATTCATCCTCTACCGCTCCTTTTCCGGTCACTAACTCGAGCAACACGACCCCAAAGCTGTACACGTCACTCTTTTCCGTGAGTTTGAGCGAATAAGCCATCTCTGCACAAAAAAAATCGAGCTATCAATCAAAAAGTTTACAAATGAACCTACTTATTTATTCAGAAATTACAAATCTAAATCTACCTGATAAGCTAGTTGATAAGTGATTTTTGAGCTTATAGCTAAAAATCGAGCTTATATGATAAAAGTGTTTAGTAAAATTAGCTGAAATAAAAATTTCAATGAGCTTATTCGAAAAGCTACCCGAAGTTTCTAAAAAAGCTTATTTCAATGAGAAAAGTTCGATCTTTTACCAAATGAAGCTTATTTGAATACAAGAAGCTTATAAGCTAACCAAATAAGTTGTAATCTAGCTTATTTGGTTACCAAACATAGCCTAACTATTTGAGCAAAGTTTTGAACAAGAGTAAAAAAAGTAAAGAACTAATTACCGGGAGCAATATATCCGTGAGTGCCCGTGAAACAGCTCATCTCGGACCCATTTGGCGAGATGTTATCCACCACCTTCGCCACACCAAAATCGGCAATCTTGGCCTCATAATCCTCGTCGAGCAATATATTAGTCGACTTTATGTCCCTGTGAACGATAGCCGGGCTGCAATCATGGTGCAAATACGCGAGCCCTTTAGCAGCCCCAAGCCCGATTTTATACCTCTGGCACCAATCCAATTCTGGCCGCCCGAATTTAACCACCCCACGTAAGGCCCGATACAGATTCCCATTCGCCATGTACTCGAAAACCAAGTAATGTGAACTCCCCCTCGTCAAACAAGCGTAAAGCTTCAGTATATTCCTGTGCCGGATATTTCCCATTATTTTCATTTCGGCCTCTATCAATTTGACCCCACTACCTTTCCATAATTGCTTAATGGCCACTGTCCCGCCGCCTTTTCTCAAGTCGAGCCGGTAAACTTTTCCCGTGCTCCCGCACCCGATCACATTCTCCTCGTCCGTTTCGCATATTTCGTCAGCATCCAATTCGAACTCGTTCTTCTGGAAGCTCTCGAGCCTCCAGTTCGGGCTATTTCCCTTTCCGGGCCCAAAAATTCTCCCGGTCCCAGCCCGTTCTGAGTCCGTATAGCTCACGAGCATTAACCCGAGCAGTATAACAACCAGGATAAGCAAAATAACGCAAAAGATAACTACTTTGCTCTTAAAGAAGCTTTTTTTGCTGTTTTTCCCATCACAAAAGGGTATCGTCGAGTTCACGAACCTTTTCGTGCTCTCGTTTTCTTCTACGCACAAATTCCGGTTCCCAAACAAGGCCTTATCCCCACCTATGGACAAAAAATACGGCGGGACCTTTCCCGAAAGGCGATTGTACGAGAGATCGACTAGCGAGAGCCTCAGCTTGTCGAAGCCCGTCGGGATCGGGCCCGTGAGCCCGTTTCTCGACAGGTTGAGCGCGTTCAACGAGGTCATGCTCGAGAAAACGCTCGGGATTTGACCGGTCAAACGATTCGAGGCGAGGTTCAAACCGACCAACCGAGGACAGCTGGCGAGCTCGGGAGGTATTGAACTGGTCAACTCGTTCGAGTCCATTTGTATCGACGTGATCTGTTTCAAACCTCCGAATTCCGGCGGGATTTTCCCGGAGAATTTGTTGTTGCTTAAAGAGATTCGCTCGATAAGCGAGGCTTTTCCGAGCTCTCTCGGCAGCTCGCCCGAGAAGCCATTGTTCGACAGGATCAATTCCTGTAATTGCAAAGCAGCCCCTATATGATCACCCGATATCCCACCCGAAAAATTATTATTGCTAAAATCGATCATGCGGACGTTCGGTAGGGCCCACACTCGACTCGGAATGGGCCCCACGAGGCGATTGCTGCTGACCCTCAGCCTCTGTAACGAGGGGCAGTCGGCGTAATTTTCCGGGAAGCCACCGGAAAATTCGTTTTCGATCGCCAGCAGCTTCTTCAGTGATCCCAGCTGGCAGAGGTACTTTGGAAGCGGGCCCGAAAACCCGTTTTGCGAAATATCGATGGAGTTCAACGGCGAGTACCGGCCCAGATTCGGCGGGAAAAGGCCAGTGAACCGGTTCATGTAGATCCCAAACGAGACGAGATTACGCATCTCGCCAAAACCGGCCGGAATCTCGCCGGTGAAGTTGTTCCGGAAGATATGAAAGACGGTTAGTCTCGTAAGGTTCCCCATTCTCCGGGGAATCTCGCCGGAAAATTGGTTTACCGAGATATCGAATTCCTGCAGAAGGGTCAATTCGGCTAGCCCGTCGGGCAACGTGCCGGTTAAGTTGTTCATGTACAGCTCGATTTTGAAGAGGTTTTTCAGTTTGTCGATCCACCGGGGAAACTCGCCGGAGATTTTATTCCGGCAGATATCTAGTGTACCTAATGCCTCTAGCTCGGACAAAGATTCAGGTATTTCACCCTTCAAATTCGAACCTGCTAAAAAAAGATAGTACAATTTTTTTAAATTCCCAATGCTCTCGGGAATTTCACCCTCGTCGAAATCGTTATCTGCGAGGCTCAACGAGGTAAGGCTCGTCACATTACCAAGCCATGCCGGAAAAGGTCCGGTGAAATCATTATCACACAAATCAAGAACTTCAAGATTTTTCAGGCTGGACAAGTCAGGCACAGTGCCATTCAGGTAATTACCTGAGACATTCAATTTTTTCAAATTTACGCAGCTTTGAAGTTCGGTAGGGAGATCCCCAGAGATTCGATTGTACGGCAAAACTAAAGAAGTTAGATTTTTCAGAGAAGAAATCGAGGGTGATATAGTTCCTGATAGGGATTTGTTGTCTAGTGAGATTTCTAAGACTAGCCCAGTTTCTTGATCACAGAGAACACCGTAAAAACGGCAAGGAGAATCGGAGTCGGAATCGGAATCTTTCCATGATTCGAGGTAGTTAAGAGGATCAATCAACTGATTCTTGATTTCCAGTAGGGCCTGTTTTTCTACTTTCAGGCACATGGAATTGAGGGGAAAGGATAAAAGGATCAAGAAAGTGGTGAGCATTTGGAGGGAAAGGGGATTTGAGATTGAGTGTGAGGCCATTTGGTGAGAGTTGAGGGGCATAATGGTCTTTTCACACTCTGGGAATTTTTTCCTCTTTACAGGTGTGGATCCGTATGAACAGTAGCAGACATGAACTCTGCACCATATTAATAAAAATGTCATTAGGTATATAAATATGGTGATTATTTATATCTAATTGCAGTAGCTAGAAAGAAATCATTTTTATTTCCAGGCAAAAGTAACAGCTTAAATAAACAAGCAAATAAGATGGAATAATGCCATCAATTATAAATATTACCTGGCTCAACAATAACAGACAAAAACAAGAAAATGAAAGGTTGATGTTAAGATGTCAATTTGAAATTAGATGTTGGATTACAACTAAGAAAGGCAATTTATTAATCTCTCTTTTAAGCAACTCAAATGAAAATAGGAGCTTCACTTCTGATTGTTTGGTATTTTCTTTTCTTTCACCTAAGAACTTGCAAGGAACTGTTTTTGAATCTTTTGACTAACAAAAGGAATTCCTAAAAAATAGAAATTGGCAAACAAAAAATGAATCTTTCAAACAAATTTCAAAAAAAAGGAAATTTTTATCTAACCACTCACATTATGCACAAGGGTTATTTTTATAAAATCTGAATTCTCGAGAGCACACACCCAAACAAAAAAAAAAAAATAGGAAAATGATGGAGGTTGAAAAGGAAAATTGTTGCTCAAAAATCAGTAAAAATGAAACCCAATTACCTCAAGTGCTGATGGGTGTCCCAATTCTTGAAATTCTATCAAAATAAGTTCCCAAATCTAAATAAAGATCAGATTTTTATTTCCCAAAAAACCTATGTAGCTGAAGAGCAGCTTCTGAATTTTTACTTGAACTCCAGTTAACCTGCAACCAAATATGTGTTTAAATTTCAGTTTTCAGCCAACTCCCAGAAAGGATTTAAGAAAAGAGAACCTTAAAGAGAGATTTTTTACTCTAACACCAATCAATCTGCAACCAAAATCTTATAAATTGTTCAAGAAAAAAGAACCTTAAAAGTGAGAGTTTTTTTTTACCAACTCCAATCAGTCTGCAAGCAGATATGAGTACATAGTTTCAGGTTTGAGCTAAATCCCAGAAAGGGTTTAATAAAAAGGAACCTTAAAGAGAGGAAAACAGAGGACTAACCTCAGACTTTTTGGAATTATCACAAGTTTGCTGCCTAAAAAGAAGAAATCTTCAGTTGGGCCATTGATGGGGTCTTTTGGTTTCTTGTATGTTGATTGTGAAAGGGGTGATTAAATGATGTGAGAAAGGACAAGATTGACAAGAGAATGAGATAAGAAGGTGTGAGCGCATGCATATATATTTTGTAGTGTTTTAACTTTTTAACTGAACCATAAATATATAATTATATATTGGGGATGATCACGCTGTTGTGCAGGAGATAAATGACAAAGGAAAAGTAAAAGGAAAAAGGTTAAGGTTAATTGCAAATTGGCCCCTGTAAAGTAAGTAAATATAAGTGTTCCCCACAAAAGAAGATGAAGGGCTTAGGGGTGATTGTTTATGGATTGAACTAGTTTTTATTTGGTTTGGTTGGTTTGGTTTTAACTATAGTTAATTTTGAAAAAATGTGGTATGGTTAGTTGTTAGTGAATATATTAAAATAATATTTAAATAAAATAATTAAAGTTGATTTGATGTAAAGTAAGAGAAAAATGATTGGAAGTGATAGTTAGTTAGAGTTATGTGAGTGGATGAATAGTGAATTAAAGTTGATGTGACGTGTAAAAATGATTGGTTGATATTATTTATTATATTGATAATATTGATGATAGTGAGGTTAAGTTAAATTTGAATTTTGATTGATTTTTTTACTGTTTAATTCATATACAATCACCCCTAAGGTTGAAAAAGGGCAACTACACTATACTTTGGAAGTTGAGTTGGATAGATATTACTTATTAGACATATGTTTTAATAAATATATATACTTTACAATAAAATGCTATACTTTAATATTAGAATAAGCAATTGTATAATTTCACCCTAATAGTATGTATATTTTGTTCAAATTTGAGGAGTTGCCTTACCAATAGTGGTTCAATTTGGCATTTGGTTAACAGATTGAACTAATTGATTACATATAGTTGATTGAATTAACAGCTTCGAATATTTGACTGATGAAATAATTGATTATACAAAATTTGGTCAACAATTAGTTATTTAATGTGTAAAAACAACTAATTTAAAAATTACAATCTTCTATTCCAACATGCTCATACATTGAGCTTTTCTAAAATGTTGATTACTATTTGTGCCCGATGTTTGAGATATCAGACAAAAAATCTGAAAAAAAAAAAATAATAATAATGAGAAGTCATTTGAGGAATAATTGCAGTTTATATTTTCCATTAAGATTTTCATAAACCCTCCTCATGCGTACATATGAAGGAATAATTAAAATTAGCTTTTGTAATTCTTCCTAGTTAAAGTGATGCAGATTTAGCTCCCAACTCGAGGCACATGACAGCCATAAGCTTTTCGTAGATAGATGTATATATTTGAATTCTCAATATACTAATATTCGATCATGTGCACATGCACAGATGTAAACAAATTTTTATATGTTATATATATATATTATTTTAAAATTATAAATTAGATAATGAGCATATCATATTTTATATTTTATTATTAGTAAAAAATAACAATATAAATATAAACTATTTAATTTATATATTAATCTTTATATTGATCGCAATAATAAAATTTTTGCAAGCTTGGCTGATTATGACAATTTAATTAGATAAAAAGTATTGAAATTATTATTATAACAATTGTGTACGAAATTTTGTGAATATGGTTATGCCATATAAAAATAATTATCAAATTCTAATAANGTTAAGCAAAACTTTTATAAAACGTTACAGCCCAATGGTCATTGACATTGATTTTGGCTGAAATGATAGTGTCACATGATCACTTATTGTTGATTTATTTCCAAATTAAGAAATGGACATTAAAAAATATGCAATAACTAAGGTGGAATGGAAATAAGAAAACAAAATTTTCTAATGGTAGTAATTATAGGATTTAAATGTGAAATTAATATAATAATAAACAAATAAGTATATACAAATATATGTTAGAAGATGTCACAAATATACTGTAAAATTGAATAATCATGGATAAATAAATTTTGGACGCAAACTAAGGTGTCAATTGATTACATATTCTCGTTTTTATTTTGGTTAAACGAAGAATATTACATTAAAAGATGTGCGACAGTTTTGGTGGACATTATAAATTTAGAAAAAAAAAAAATTGTTATGGAATGATTTATGTTGGACATTTAGTTGATTTACCAAGACTTATTTTTGTGTATTTTTACTATGTTATACATTAATTACATATTATATTTTTTTGCTACGATGCAGGTGCATTTTTCATCGGAAGAAATAACTGAAGTTCTTTTTATTGGTTATTTAATTGATTTTGTATTTTATTTGTAATAAAATATTACTATGTAATTTCTTAACAACTTTTCATAACATAAAAGAAACTTTTGAAAGTAAAAAACTGAATTTTTATTAAATTAAATCAGTTCAATTAAATTGCTAATATAAGATTTCGAACCAAGAATTAAAAAAAAATATAGTTAAATGTGTAAAAAAAACGTAAATGACCAAAATTATATAAGAATATTAGATTACATTACATATAAAAGTTGAATAATATTTATTGTAACATTTAGATAAAAGTAGAATAAAATAAAAAGAAAAAAAAGAATATTAATGAACATTTTTGTAACCGAAATTAAAGGGAAATCAAAATATTTTAATTAATTGTTTTGCTAGTAATCATATAGATATAGATTAAACTCAAGAAAAGTAAAACAATGAATATATTTATGTTGTAATAAAGTCAATAAATAGATCCATTTGAAATCTGCATCATATAATTACAGATTTTCATCCGTCTTCTTTTTGAAAAACTTGGTGATTTTGTTTGTCGTTTAACCTTTAGTGGAACCCTTGTTGCCATTTTATCATATCTTATAGTAAATGCTAAATTGAAGTTAAATTAAATCGCCCATGATATTATTTTATGTAGTTTGTGCCCCTAAACTTTCATATTAATTAAAATGCAAACCCTAACGGACAATCTTTTCTTTTTTCTTTTTTTTTGGTACAATAAAGGAGGCCAAAGCCTATTTGCGGGAGATTAAGGTTTGTCGTGGATAAGCCACTCCGACAAGATCATGCTCGAGCCATTTTCGTACTTCCGATGGCGGACTGCTCAAACTTTGAAAGCCTCCAGGTCCACGTGCAGCAATAGCCGCCATGCAATCGGCGACTGAGTTGGCTTCCCTATAAATGTGACCCACTCGCACGTTCCACCCTCCATTCAACAACGTCTTGATACTCCGTATTAAAGTTGTATGTACTCCCGCATCCACCTCCTCCTCTTGAATCATAGAAACAACACAAAGGCTATCAGATTCAACAATGACATTACGGTAACCTCTCTCCCACGCCATGCGAATACCTTGAAAAATCCCCCATAACTCGGCCCCCGTAATCGAGCAGAAACCGATATTCATAATAAACCCCTCAACCCATCTACTCGTATGATCTCGCAACACACCCCCAGCACTAGCCATGCCGGTAGCCGAATTAAATGAGCCATCAGAATTTATCTTTACCCAATTCTCTGGCGGGAACTCCCACTTGACATAGATCCGCTCACGCCCAACTCCAACTCCTCCAATCCTCCGTTCACCTTCTATTGTAAAACGTACCGATTCACTCCACCATGCTACTTCCCGAAGAACTCCACTGCCATCTTTTCTTTGATTTAATTTATGCACTCCACATCCATGTGTCATCCATAAAATGTTCGGACAGTGAAAGGCACGATTAGCTCCAGTTATATTTGGTTTTGACTGAATTGATATTTTTTATACTAATTAACTCAAAATTAAATTTAAAATTTAATCAAATTTAACTTTCTTTGATAATATTATCAGTATAATTAAATAATATCAATCAATCAACCATTCTTACAGATCACATCAACCTCAATTCATTATTCATCATCTACTTAAATATTTTTAACTATCTATTATTTCTAATAGTCTATCTCTTACTTTTATATCATATCAACTTTAATTATTACATTTTAAATAATATTAAATACAAACTCAAAATCACATTCAATCAACTTTATTTCAAAACCAACTTACACTAATCAATAAATTCACTCAAAACATGTTCTATTTATATTCATTCTCACCAACTTATAGTAATCAATAAATTCAATCCAAACATGTTCTATTTATATTCATTCTTACCATAAGTTGTTTATATTTTATAAATAAGAGATGCAAATTTGCTTTCTAATTAAGACGATCTTTTAACTTTTCATTAAGTAGAGTATCATGTGTATTCAATTTATGACACGTGAGGATCGAAATACGTCGAGGAAGGACTTGAAAGCTGCTTTACATATTGATTTTGGTTCGTGATTCGAGACTAGACGACTCAATTGAAAAAATTGATGATTGATTTTTAGTACAACACATCAAAGCACATTATTTAAGCTCACAAAATTATGATATTAAATCATTCAAAGTTGAAGGGACCACAAAGCACGTTATAATGAATATCAATGCTAGTGCTAGACATAAGCTCGTGTAAGTACAAGTCCGCTCTTTTCCTCTTTTGTTGTACTCTACTGGTTTAATTAGTCATTACAAAAGTACAACTACAACGCATGTTTTTTCATTTTGAAAAATGTAATAGTAATTTTTCAGTTGTACAAAGAAATTGCAATTTAATTTGGTTTACATGCAAAATTTTAATTAATTATTTCAGGGGTATTAAAGTACCTACCTGATTAAATTTCGCTTGGAGTTTAAAGTTCAAAAACTAAATATTTACTTTGAAATATATGTGTATAATTAATTCTTTTTGCATGTTTTGATCTTTCTTGTTGCTTTTTAGCCTACTTTTTAGTGAGTCCCACGGGTGCCCGTACAAGATGTGGACCTGGAGCTACTAGGAAATTTGTGTGGGCCTGGGCCGGACCAGGCCGGGGCGAAGACCCGGGTCAACCTCCAATTATTATTGGTGTGGAACAAAATTCAATAATTCACCAATTATTTGATGCGAATGAGATTAGATTTTTCCTTTATAACTCATCAGTCAGAGTCTATTTGATATTTCCTCTTATTTTTATTACTAGTACAGAGCGCGTGCGATGCACGGGGTGCACAATTTTAAGGTTATTTATTCAGGCTTATAATTATATACATGAATAAAGAAAAATATACGGGATATGTATAGTACGTGACCCGTGCGAAGCACGAGATATATTTATTTGGAGAATATTATATTATAAGATGCAATATTCAATAAAAGTTTATAATACGCAAGAAATTGTACTTTTTATAATATTCAAGTGGAGTCTTAAAGTCTCTTGTACATTAAGACTACTCACAAAATAATATTTTAATCAATGAGTTTCCTTTCCTTGTAGCCAAATTGTGAATGTGATTTGAGGAGTACAACAAATTGATATATAGCTGACTTGCTTTTTCCATTGAAGTTTTTTTTTCTTTTTTTTTTTATAATGAATTTAAAGATATTCTAAAATATAGCAAAAAATTATTTTTTTATTACAATTAGAAATTTTACTAAATATAAACTCTCAACCTATGGTGTTAATCAACGCTTAAGTCTAAAAAATTAGAAATTTTTACCTCTTTTAATCAACGTTTAAGTCTAAAAAACAATAGAGTTATTATAAAATTTTTTTCCTACATCTTTTAAAACATTAAATATGAGCATGTTAGGGCTAACTTGTAAAATAATTAATATATTATCTCACTAAAATATTTATACTAATAAAAATTTAATTTTAGCATATAAATTTATCCCTTGATATAAGAGAAAGTAACAGTTTTACTTATTGTTGTTCACCATATAATATTTAATTATTATTTTATTATATAATAAAAAAGGAATATTGTTAAATAGTGTAATAGAATTGTTATAAAATTATATGAATTTTTTTTTTTACAATATGGATTTAATATTTTTTTTATGATTTGATAATAAACAAATCTATACTTAACTTTGATAAATAAAACAAATAAATACTTAGTAAGTATTTAATGTATATACTAAATAGGAATGTATTTGGTATAATCAAATACCAAATATAATCAAATAAGTCAAAGTGTACATTTTTATTTGGTATTTGATTTTTTATTATTAAAATCTTTTTATTATACTTACCTTTTTAAAATAAAATAAATAAATAAATCAATTAAATAAATAAAATATTATAATACCAAAATAGTAATGACATTTAATGCAGTTGACTTTTCCGGAGAGTAAATGTAGTAAATAGAATATCCTTTTATATAGTATAATACGGAAATAGTAATGCAATAAATGCTGTTGACTTTTTTGGCTACTTAATTTGGTAAATAGTACCCCATTTAATATAAGTATAGATTTGTCATTCTGACTTAATTAATCATCGATTAAATAAATATCGTTTTGGCTATTTTGTTCATATTTTTCTATTTTCAACCCTCCATCTAATATATAGTATCTCTTCATATCTCATCTTCATCATTACTCATAACATCCATGTTGACGGGTGTTTCCGGTCAACGGTTAAAAAGGTAAATAGTGAAAAGGTAATGAGGAAAAGACAACGAAATACGATTTAATTATGATTTTATTAACTGATCACGAGGTCGGCCTCTTGTACGAGGTCGGCACTAGCGATATACTTACGAATTCTTACAGAGATTTCTTACAAGTTTAGAGAGAGAAAATGTAGAGAGAGTCAAGACAGTTGGGATTCAACAACCCAGAAATAAATGAGGTGGGCTGCTATTTATAGTGGCCTTAAATGTGGCACTGTTCAGGTACTGTTCACCGGTCTTGTCGTATAGTATTCCGGCTGAGCAGTTCGGCGTCTTTCTGACAGGCATTAAATGTGATTTGAGGTTTTCCTCATCATTGCCTGACAGGTATTTAATGCACACATGAGGGTCATTTAATGCTGGCAGACTTTATGTCTTGGCTAGCGGATGTAGGCCTGCAGGCTATGACACCCTGTCCAATCATTAATGATTGCTCTCCAAGTGACATTATTATATTTTTATCGGCCTCGGCCTCCGTCTCTGGGGCAACTGCAGCTCGTCATCCCCCAGGTCGGCACCGGTATTTGGACGACGCAAACGCCGGGCTCGTGGATGGACCCGTAGGGATGTCAGGGTCAATCAATTCCGGAATTCAGCCCGGTACTTACGCTCGACCGGGCTTCCAGTTTGGGTTTGCGAGCCGGTTCGGCTTTTCGAGGTGAACTCGGATGTCAAAAATCCATTAAATAGGGTTAATATTAACAACAACAAAAATTCTTAATTAGCGTGTTGCATCTCAAAACGACAAATAATAAAAATAGAAGGGAGTAATAATTTCGGTCTCAACTATTTATCGAGATTTTGCAAGCTTGACTCGTTAATGAGTCAATTATGTATGTAAAAAAGTTTATTTATCAAGGCTAATAAGTAAAGCACAGCTTGAGCTTTAAACGAGCTCATCCCGTTCATCAGAGGAGCATTATTATTTTATCAATCGAGCCTTAACGCGCTGCGTCAAATCGAGCTCTTTTTACTTTTACTCAGAAACTCGAATTTTACATAACAATAAGATTAGTGAGATTGGATGGGCTTCTTGAGTATTTTTTATTTTATTGTTTTCTAGAATTTTCATTATCTATAATAAAAGAATTTAACATATATCTTTTAGATCAATTTTTGAATTTTTGCGTTATATATGAATAAATGTTAACTCCAGTATCTATTAATATATGAAAAAAGCAATGATATTTACTTGAAATAGCAATTAAAAATCAGCAAAAAATATTTGATTTCCCGCCTAAAATATTTACTATATTGAATAATATTTTTTGCTAAAATTTGAAAAATCCCCCCTAAATTAATGTATAGAATCATTTTGGTCAAATATTGCAGATATTACCTTTATTAGTTACATGATTTAAATTTGAAATATAATGACCCCGTTTGGTAGATAACGGATTGGACTTAATTGAGAGATTTGACGCGTCAAATCCGCTATTTAGCTTGTTTGGTAAATAGCTTATTTAATAAGTTTTTTGGGCCCAAAACTCTAATTTAGAAAAAGCTCATTAGAGCAACTTTTTGGGATAGAGGATTCACAATTGAGAGGTTTTACTTGGAACTTTTTAATTTGTCTTATTTATTTTGCAATCTACATTGGTTTATGGAGCTAATAAATAATAATATGTCATCCATATGATTAATTTATCTAGAAAAATGTAACATTCATAACTTCTTCATCAAGTGTTAGTAAATTTTAAAAAAATATATATATTTATAAATTACCAACTAAAGAATATTAAATGTTTTAATATATTATTAATAAAAGAATACACTCTAAATAATAAAATATTAGTATTGGTCATTTTGCAATGTTAAACAGCTATAAGCTTTCAGCTATTTACCAAACACTTATTTAAAAACCGCTAATGTAATCCGCTGGTCAAATCAACTAATATAATCCGCTATCCGCTATCCGCTGAGACAATCCGTTATCCGCTGATCGGCAAACAAGGCCAATATATTGACAAAACTTGCAGCTATTACCTTTATTAGTTGCATGGTTTAAATTTGGTATATAATATATTGAAAAAAAAAATTAAAAAAAATTATTTATATTTAAAAATAAAAAATAATTATTCATAACTTACAGGACAATATTAACTTGGATGTAAATAAAATAGCCAATTATTTATAATTTAATAAATTACTCAATAACTTACGGGTTAATATTAACTTTGACGTAAACGAAATAGTCACTTATTAAAGGTTTATAAGTTACTCAACTACTTAATTTTTTTATTTGAATAGTTTATACAATAATAAATTATTTTAAGTAATGAAACAATATAGATTTTATATTTATACTTATTATTTACATAGGTTGTTAAATATATAATAACATTTTACCAAAATAACTATTTTATCAAATCACATATAGTCAAATCGGTTGTCTGAATAAAAATTTTGAAATGATACTTATTTTGAAACGAATATAATGTAATTTATTATCAGTTATGTGCCACCGCATTGGTTGTATACTAATTTTAAATAGACATTTTTATGTAATTTTGCACTATTTAAACATTATATAACATTTTCAATAAACTAATATAGGTAAATTGTATAATATATTGATTTCATAATTTTTAGTTTATAAATATTATTTAATAAGAATTTTTAATTTATAAATATTAATGAATATCTTTCACCCGTGCACTGCACGGGACTCATACTAGTTTGGTTGATTCAGCGTCTCACTTTTATAAATGATTATAGAAGAATTTCTACGATTAACGTATTTGTTAAGATAAGTTGCCATAATTTGGAAAATGATACTTCATATGCCTCAAATTGTAAGGTTTTAGCAAATTAATAATATATTAAAATTTTATAATGTATTACATTTTTTGTTACAATTTTCACGTTGAATACAACATGAATATGCTGTTCAAATTGATTCTGGTAAATTGAAAAGCTCGGCCTATATATAATAGTGATTCAGTTAAATTTTCAAAGTGAACAAAATAACTAAATTTTTTTATGAGCCCTGCTCCCTTTATCCAAATTTAAATATATATCTAATTCTGTTCATTATAGGCAAGTTTTTCACCTTTTTTTTTTTTTNTGTTCATTCATGAGAAATCAAATTTTGCAGGTGTTTAGACATTTAGTTGGGTTGTTAAGAAAGCAATGAAATAGGTTGTGGTACTAAAAAAGAACAAACTCAATTATTACCTATTAACCTTAGGTAAATAGGTGTTATTATTTCAATTTGGACAACTATATCCTACATAATTAACCTATTAACCTCATATAAATATGTCATTTTCCTACTTGGACCCCATCAATGGGTACTACAAATACTTTCAAGATCACACACATTTTGTCTTTTTTTTCACGACTATTAATTCATTAATTATTAGTGTAAACGAGCTAAGCTAAAACACCTGATACTTGAGCTTGGGCTCAAGCCTTTATCGTGCAGAGTTGAGCTCGATTTGTAACAAAACGAGCTAATAAATATGCATGAGTTTGAGTCGTTTATCAATATGCTCGAGTTAAGTTCGAGCTTCAACGAGACGAACTCGGGCCTTATTGAGTCAAATTATTACATAAAAATTTAGATTTTTGAGTCTTAATGAGTCGTCTCGAACTAAATAAATGAGCTCAAACTCAATTTTTTATCAAACGAACTGAGTCAAGTTTGAGTTTTAACTAGCCGAGCTCATAAGTAACTTTTTTGTTCAGCAACTCTACTCTTAATTGATATGATATATATTTCACTAGTTGCAAAATTATCATAGGAAAAATGTGGCCCAATAAATTTTCAATTTAGCCGTTGCAACCTTGCTCTGATTGTGAGTTAATCTGCTTGCAAATAAAATCATAAAATTTCATAACATCATATTCACGGTTTGATATGCAAATAACAACCACGTACAAATTCAATTTGTTAATGCATTATGTGTCACAAAATTCATAGATCTTGACTTCTTTCTTCTTATTTCTTTTTTTAATTACTGAAGGATACAGATGTTAATATAGAAAAATATTAAATTGAAATGATTAATTAGATTAGATCATTAACAAAAAAATACGAAAGAGACAAAAATGGGGGAAAAGGTGAGCACTCATTATCATGAGGCACGTAATTGACATTGATGTTGACTTTCAAAAGACCCACTTAAATAGCCAGCCAAATTCATTGGGAAATTGATGAGATTGCATTAAATTCAGATCCGACATTAATATATTCCCGCGACTATGACAGTTGATTCTAATCTAGTTACCATTATCATCACTAGTATATTCAGAATTTAATTAAATACTTTCACCCACTCAATTTTTTTCTCATCCAAATAAAGTTTGGCCAGTGGTAATAAAAATACTATAACAATATTTTTGTTACACATGCAAGGCTTGAATTGGATAATAATTTGGATAACTAAAATGTATACTTGAATCAAGTGCGAGTTAAGCATGACTAGATAACAAAAACACTAATGGCATGATTGATATGATGGAATGAAATTTCGTAGGAATGGAATGATTATGGGAATGGAATGAAACTTGTTTTGTCATTGATCCGTTTGGTATGCAGAAGGAATATGACTGGAATGGAATGACATTATCATTTTTTATTATAAAAATAAATAAAAGTTTTTTTTTAAAAATAATATACTTTTAATAAATTATACATAAATGTTTTTTTAATAATATATAAAAATAAAATAATATATTTTTAATAATATATTTTGAATAATATATACAAATAGAATAATATATTGTTTAATAATATTAAAAATAATATATTTTTAATAATATATTTTGAATAATATATAAAAATAGAATAATATATTGTTTAATAATATAAAAAATAATATATTTTTAATAATATATAAAAATAAAATAATATATTTTATTTTTTAATTAAACAGTAAATAAAAGTATGTTTTCAATTTTTTATTTGAATTTTATTTTTTAAAATAATAAATTTTAATAATATTTAAAAATAAATTAATATATTTTTAATAATATATATTTTTAAGATTTTTCAATAATATATTTTTAAAAGTAATATATTTTTAATATTTAAAAAATAATATATTTTTAATAATATATATAAATAAAATAATATATTTTTAAATTATGTATAAATGTTTTTTTTTTAATTTTATTTTTATATAAGTATTTAATATATCTAATTAAAATATAATTAAAAGTAAGTTTTCAATTTTTTTATTTGAATTTTTTTAAAAAAATTTATTTAATATATTTTTATCATGATTTATAATATATATTATATATTTATTTTTTATTATTATTTATTAATTTTATTTTTTGAAAAGTTGATTCTTATACACATGGGAATGAGAAAACCTTCCATTTACTATGGAATGGTTAATCCCATGAAGATGGGTTTTGCCATTCCCATTGGAATGGTCATTCCTTCCCAAAAAATATACCAATCATGGGATTAGGAATGAGTAAGGGAATGATCATTCCATTCCCACGTCATTCCTTCCTACCAATCATGCCATAAATATATAAAGCATATAAAATTACTTGTGTATTTTCTCATGTAGATAGAGTTATTATATACACAAATAAATGAAGATGGAATATAAATTAATGGAGTAAGAGTTAGGCATGAATTTAAATAACAAAATATATAAGTGAATCGAGTGCGAGATGTGTACGACTTGGATAACAAAATCACGATATAGATTAAATTTATTTGTATCTTTCCACGTATTTGATTAACTAATGTGGATGGAGTTATTCAAAAATATAAACGAAGATAAGATATAAATGGAATAATAGTTAGGCACGACTTAGATAACAAAAACGCGAAATAAAAGCATGAAATTACTTGTGTCTTTTCTTATATGGATAATGGATTGACTAATGCTCCTTGGAACTGTCTCGTCTCAACATAGTCAGACCATTTGCAACAAAAATAACAACTCTATATAGTAGCCTCTAACATTAATGGAGTCAACATAAGCATGACTGAATCAGTTCATGCGGTAGTTAAGATCCCAGATAATTCTAAAGGTGAATGGAAGATTAAGTTTAGAGCAAGTGATGGATGAGAATATGTAGTTGATAGATGATTGTATTAGTAATGGTTTGTTATACAAAATAAGTAATAACAACATGAAAGAAATATTTTTATTAGGTGTATTTATTTAAAATTTAAGTGTACATGATGGGTATTATTTTGAATAAATAAATATTATTAATTCAACAACAATGTTCGGTTTAAATTATTATATGTGGTGAGCAACGACCTCAATCTGCCTTGCATGATCCGATTCTGCGTTTTGACCTATTCGTAGACCTGCAAAATGGGTCGGAAGGGGATCTCGGCATTAGCACTCCGACGATCAAGTCAGTCCATAGTGATAAAGGCGATGAACAGTAGATATAAAACTCTGTAAGTATATAGAGTGTGTATAGAATGTAAATGAACATACCTCACCCCTTTATATAGAAGTGTTACATAGTTTCCCAAGACTGCCCGGATGAGCTGCCAAGACTGCTCCGAACTGCCCGTTCATACTGCCCGAATTGCCCAATTATGTTAGGCCATGTGGTTATATCCACTTTTGCTTATAATTATCTTAATAATATTCCTTATTATCTTTTAGTCTTCCGTATCAGACGGTCTAACAATATGACCGACTCGACCTCTCGTGGGGTAGATCGTCTTCCCGAATAGGCTCATGTACCATGTCTCCTGAGTCGATATTTCGACCAGTGTACTTCAAAGTCGAATTTCTATCGGCTATCTTAAAGTTCTTAATTTATTAATATATAAATTTATAATAAATAAATATTATTAATTGTTAATTAATATATTTAACTGTAAATTAACAATTAATATACTTCATAAAACTATAGTGGTTGAGGTTTATATATACATAGAAATTAAAAAAATAAAAATAAAAATAAAAATGATTAAACTCATTGTATTGCTTGAAACACCCACCAATACTTTGGCTTAACACCCACAAGGCCCCACCTCAGTGTCCACACTCCAGCCTAATTTCCTATTTGTCCATTCACGTGTTTGAGCACAAAGCTCATTAAATAATTTTCCGCCTGAAAGTTGCCCCCGTCCTCCGCCGTCATCAGCCGCTCCTCCGGTCGGCGGTCTGCCTCTGAAATTTAGGTTTCCTGGCAAATTATAGTCGCATTTCCTATTTCAGTCCCTAGAATTTGTTCCGAACAAAATTTATTTGCATTTTTCTGTAAGGCAAAAATAAAAAATCCGTGGACAGGTTTGAAATCGAGTATTAGGGATAGTGGTGGAGTCTGGAACAATTGCCTTTGCCAAGGAAATGGCCGTCCAGAAACGAATCTCCGGCATGTACGCTCAGTTTTTATTGTGTTTGTGTTTCTACTTGCTTGTGCTGATGAGCTTATGACCTTTAGCTAGTTCTTCAACGTTTTGGCGCTTTAGATGGACAAATTATTATGGATTTAGTGCGGGAATGTGTGTGTTTCAATGTGTGATTGTTCTTTCGTTTCGATTTTGTTTGTGAGCACCTTACTGAAAAAAAATTGCGTTGATGTGATTCACAAAGGTGTTCGATACAAGTTCTTCTTGTTTTTTGAATAATGTTTAGTTCATGGGTTTTATGATTACACGTATGTTGCAATGATAGATCAGAATGACTAAATGTACATGAATTCTTAGAAAATATTTTGAAATCAGCTCTTGAATCTGTTAATGTTCACCGAAAATTGCAGGCAGGGCAGCAAAAGCATTCGAAGGAGACTTAGCATTAGCTGCTATTAAAGATTTGTCATGCCTAGTGTAGTAGCTTTTTTTTTTTTCATTGGTTTTTTTATATAGCAACTAGTTTCATGGGGTTTACCCGGAATTGGTTTGTCCTGCTTCATTCCCCCAGCTTGACTCTATTCCCATTCTTTGTTCCTCGTGCTGTTGCGCAAATGACCCCTGTATTACGTATTCGGTCAATGTACCTTAAATCTTCAAATTTCTTGAAGTTATTTATGCTTTAACATTAAATTTACAGTTAAACAAAAGAGGGGAGGATTTTCCTTCTTTAAGGGAGTACAATGACTACTTGGAGTAAGTAGAGGACATGAGTGAGTATATCGCTTGTATTATGAAATTACACTCTTGAATTTGGATGAAGTTGAAAAGGAGGAAGTGTCTGCTTGCACTTGCAGTAGTTAATTTAGTCGATTGAGTAGATCCTGCTATTGAAGAAAGAATTGCCAAGTACCATAGAGAAAATGCAGATTAGATCATGAATGCTCAATCCTGCAAGGTCCTCAATTTCTTCCTTTTTTTTTTTTGATAGAAAGTGAAATGTGCGCTATAGTTCTCTACCTATGAGTCTAATTTTAACTATTTTTGGTTTTTTTGGTCTTTTATCAGCACTCGATGTGCCGTTTCTGTGATTGAATAGGTTGAGGAATATGCAGCTGCTTTGGCGGTAAGCAAGGGACAACAGCCGCAGACGAACGTTGATTTTGTAAGTCGATCTTATGAGTTATGGCTAATATTTTCTCGTTGTGTGGAAATAATTCTAATTGACCATTTGGTGATTTTTAATTTTTTTTAAAAGTTTGGTTCTCATTGTCGTTTATTTTTGGGGATGAGCACCTTTTAGAACTTTGGATAATGGAAATATTTTGTATGCTGTTTGACTTCGCAATAGGTTGAACAATTCTGTAATTTATGTGGCAAAAACTGAAATATTGATATTGTGGAAGGGCACAGGACGAGGATTATATCAGCTTGCGAAATAATCCTTTTCGTAACAATGTGACTGAGAAAAAAAATGATTTATCACTCTGAAATTTTGTTAGAATGAGTAGAAGTTGAGCATAAACAGTGTGAAGATGAACAATGTGACTCAAGGAGTAGTTTCTGCTCCATTTTGGAATCGATGTTGGTGTGTGCATTTTTGTTAGGCCCAGAGTGGACCCAATTATCAGTGCTTGGGCTTAGCCCAAACGATCCAAATGGATTGGGTCCTCACATCACCTCTCAGATAAAGCAGTGTGTGTGGGGAGTGGATGGAATCCATATATCAATTTATGTACGTCTTTTGCACATAAGATCGAAATCAAAATAAATTATCTAAAAACCAACCAATTAGTATGAGTTCTGATTCAGTAATTAAGCAAATTTAAGTATGAATGTGTTTATGCACTTTCTAGAAATGTTGAAGTTGAGCTCGAGGAGAGAATGAAAAAACTTGGCTGCATGATAGAGATGTATGTAGATTTGTTCGTGAATACACTTTGGTTGGGCTTCTGAAAGTTTTAAATCTGCTTCTTTAGAATCAAGGTTGAATAACTAATTGAGCCATTAATAACCGAACTGAGTTGAGCTCGAACAACTTGTTTATTTTTTATAGGTTTCAATCGGAAAATTGGCCTAATCATGTTTGCTAACGCAAAATCGTAGAATAATTTTGGTTTGTTAAGCAAATTGGGTCGAGCCGAGCAGACCTATTAAACATGCACAAGCTCAAACACAAAATGTTGGGTTCGACTCAAATAACTCCCCTAATATTGCATTAGTTAATATATGAAACAAAAATGTTGGGTTCGACTCAAATAACTTCCCTAACCTCTTAAGTATTACATTGGTTAATATATGAAGCAAAAATGTTGAAAGCAAAATAAATGAAACTAACTCTCACCATCCCTCAAAATGAAAAGGGTATTGGATTTTATATCACTTTCGAAAGATTTGGTTGGTATTGTATTTAATATTTATGTGCAGAAGGAATCATTCTTGGAGTCTTGGAGATATGCAAGCCCCACAAGCTTGAAATCACGTGCATGCAAGTATATATGTACATTAAATATGTATTTATGTAACAAATTTTCCTTTTTCCAAATTAATCATAAAACTTGTAGTTAATGTAACTGGTCAAAATTTGTCACATGCATGGTTAACCCTGACCTCATCAGTATGTTTATTATATAAAATATAATGTCAAAGGCTACATATATAAAATACACATGATAAACATTTGTTACTTTGTGTATTCTAGCATATAATGCAAATTGATAATCATAATATTTAAGTAGCAACACATGATCTGGAATATTATTCTGATTTAAGTATATTGTTTGTCCTTTTCATGGTCTTTTCTTTACCAAGTAGTGAAATCCATATTCTGATATTCTCATAAAATTTCATAATTTATAGTCTTTCTGCTTATATATTATTGATAAGATCTCCACTTCATAATGTCTGGCTCAAGACAAAACAATTTTATTCTAGCTCAGTTTCGGCCCATTTGGTTTTGTTTTAATCAACTAGGCCTAGTTGCAATAATAAATAAAATCTGAACCCAACCAATGCATCAATATTGAAATATATAAATATATATTTTCTGACTAATAATCTATTATTAGAAGATAAATAATTTTCCTCTCCTGGACAAAAGTATCACTAAACATGTGCAGATATATATAGATAAGGCTCCAAAATTTTCAGCCTTATTCAATTAAAAATTTAACCTTATCCCTTAATTAATTAATATTTAACAGGCAACAAGTATGAGGAATCTCCTGGTTGTAGTTTTTCATTTGCAATAAATAAAAAATAAAAAAAAATTATTGCTTTGGATTGAGGCATTTTTTATGTCTACTAACTTATGCCACCAAATTAAACTAGATAAAGTATAGAATATGAAGTGACTAGCTAATTATAATTAAATTATATTTTGCTTTTATTCTCCACTTATTGAATGGATGAGAATAAGTAACACTGCTAGCGATACAGATTTTTGTGGTCCACTCTTCAAAATTATTCACACACAAATAATCTAGACTGTGGATGATGTGATGAAAAATGCTTTAATTAACTTTGAGGGATGAAATATTAAGCAACAATTTAAAATAATAATAACCATTGTTGGGTAATTAGTGTGGGAATTAATTAGATGTAATAAGTAAGCATACTTATAACTTATAACATTACTAATATAATGTTAGCAGTTTCATTTCACCTCTTATTAATTATGTAACCAAACCAATCCAACATAGAAAAGTCAAAGAAATTCAGCTACATAATTAATTGAACACTTGAGTACCTGCATGCTCCATCCTTATCATCTATTGCTTATACCTTTTCTAAGGAGGCACAAATATTTTACATTATTTATGACTGAAATAAAATATTATAAATAGTTTTTGGTTGAGATTGTAATTGTTATACAAAACAAACCATTCATTAGTCGGCTGAACTTGTTTGATAAAAGAGTTTGAGCTCCAACTCGTTCAAAACATATTTAATTAAGATTCGAAAGCAGAGGCGAATCTAGCAATTATATGAATAGGGGCCTAAAATTTTTAAAGTAGCGTAACATAATTATAATTATAAGTAAAAAATCAAAGAAAAAAAAAACATAATATTTTGAGTAAAAGATAAAAAAACAAAAACATAGAATTTTCAAGACAATAATAATTCCACACATTTTCTTGATATGACCATTTTAAAGGTTTTATTCATCTGCTCTATGAATTTATTTTTTTTTTAAAAAATAGTTATACATTTAAATCAAACATACTATTTTAGCACCTATACATTAATCAATTATTATGAGAATTAGATAATAACATATATCTATTTTGAGTTTCGCTTAGATTTAAAAAAAACATTAAATAAAATATTCAAACAATATTTAATTTAATGGTTAACCTAATACAAAGAAGAAGAAGAAAAAATCAAAGGGACCAATTATCAGATATTAATCACATACAAGTTAATTGTATAGCATATGATGTCAGGGAAATAAAATTAGCAGTTAAAATTTCCAACCAATAAATGAAGTTAAGTATAAAATAAGAGTTATATTCCATGAATTTTCAAAAATTATTGAAAAAAAAAATATTGTTCAACTTATTTTTCTTATATATTTTTTCTAAATCTACTTTTCTTACCATGTTTTCATTAAATTGTATTTTACTTAACTTATTAGGGCCCTTGATATGTTATGTTCACTTTGTATTTTTCGATGTGGGTCTAGCTCTTAGCTTGTTTATCAACTTGTTTAATCAACGAGTCGAGCAAAAACTCGAACAGTATCATTAGTGTTAGAATATCATTTGTGAGTTGTCGCACATGGTTTATACATGAGAAATAGGTCTAAGTATAATTGGTTACTTCTTCTTCCACCAATTGGTTTTGAGATGAAACCTCACTTGAGTTTTATCTGGGTTTTATCTGTCATGATGCGCTTCATTTGCATGAGATTGCACCCATTTTTTCCTCGATTCTTACTATGAGCTTGAAATCGGCACATTTATAACTCTAATTGACGCATGTGGATGAAAGGACAATGAAAGTGAACTTTCAACCAAGTGAAAGAAAAATGATAGAAATTAGTTGCATCACATTTGTGACAAGTTATAACACTACTACTTTTTTTTTTTTTTTTTTTTTCTTTTTTTTACTTTTTAAGTTCTTGTGTCACAGTCTCTGTTCGTGTAATTGGAAGTACATCAAGTGATGAAGATCATTATATATTAAAATTTATATTATATATGTCAAGTCCACATGAAGACATTGCATTTGGATAATATATATCAACCTCAAACCCAAAATAAATCAAAGGTCTTCCGTTTGAAAAACAAGCATCAATTAATTTGATATGCATTTTATGTGTATACTTATTTATTTTCATATATCTCTAGGCATGTAAACTTATGAGACTCGTTTGTTTGTTAGCAGATTTAAATTTGTGCTGCATTACGAATTGAATTTGCATTTAGAGGATTAATCAATTAAAATCATTAATTAACTTGTTTGATGAAAAAAAAGAAGAAGCAAAATACTGTAATAGATATCGTCAGTTATCAAACGCTTTTTACAATTAGCTATCTATCCTCTATCATATTTATAATAAATGCCTGTAATAATCAAAACATTATTAGACCAAAAAGCCATAAACATTGCTTCAACCCATCCCTTCGATTTATACAAGGTTTTTTTTTTTAATCAGATAATTAAAAAAACATAGAAAAATACAAAATCTTAGTTGGACCTTAGTTATTTTATTTAGATTCGATTCCATTCAAAGCAAAGAACGAATTTCATTAAAGAAACCGTCCCCATTATAAGTGCAGTAGTGGATTTGTCTGGTTGAAATACATTTGTTCCCCAGCAATTATTTTGCCGAATTAATTACAAGTTTTCCATGTTATTATATTTGCTCACAAAAAATAACATATAAATTACTAAAAAAAACTCCC
>BKCP01005405.1:2013244-2033392 GCA_008636005.1 Striga asiatica | reverse complement strand
TGGCCATCACCGGTCATCATTATTCAATACACTTATCATCTGGCCATCACCGGTCATCATTATTCAATACACTTATCATCTGGCCATCACCGGTCATCATTATTCAATACATTGACCGGTTCACTTAGTTGATCAAATCTTCTTTTGTATTGTCTATTTCAGTGGATACACTGCTCGACCATTTCACATGATTTTTCATATTTCAACAGTTGACCCGTTGGCTAAATATCACTTGCCGGCGGCAGAGCCGCACTGGACGGTCTATGTAGCCACACATATTTATTTTCATATCATATGGGTCAATCCATAAATATGCACATGATCATATAAATAATTTCCACAATAACAAATTTCAAGCATTTCATAATGACAATATATATTAATATAATTTAATAAACCATATCAATATTGATCTTAAAATAAAGCTCTTATTTAACTTGTTAGCATGAAATTAAAAATAATGAATTTTAACCATGTTTGCTTTTCATATTTACGAACATGAGAAATGGAGTTATAATAGTATCACTATGTGTCATGTTGTTCAACCATTTTTGTTTGTGCGTATGTGTAGTCTGGACACAATTTAATAATGCATTTATTATAGTGTGGAAGCATTTATCACATTAGCTCAATTTTGTCATTGTTATAGAATATGGGACCATAGTATTGATTAAGCTATACATGGATATTTCTTTGCCGACACTCAATTTATCTAATTGAGGATTTCTAGTGAGCCAAAAACACCTTACCTGATAATGAAGATAAGTTGTTGGAATGTGAGGAATATCCTTCATCAGTGAAAGGGAGAGAAGGTCTCGCTGGTCGACACAAGTCGGCCACCTAATTTGATATTGAGAAGATCTTCTCTTTTACTTCCCCAATGTCTCCTCTGTCCAGAATTGTTGAACTTCCCCAATCATCCATTATTCACCAAGACTCCATCTTGATTGCTTCTGCGCCCACCATACCATCAACCAAATGGATTTCTTCATCTTCTCTTCTTTCATATTTTTCTTTTTGATTGGTTGGTTTGTGAGTGGAATATTCTTCCATTCTGCTGTTTATGCAACTCCACAGGGGCAGGAGGAACTTTTGAATGAATAGTTTGTAACTCGCTACCTTGAATTTTTTTATTTTTTTTTATTTTTTTTTCTTTTTGAATAAGTCATTTGAATTGCTTGAAGAAGTTTTGACCAAGAGTCGAGAAACAGTAATTTGTAATAATTTGATTTCTGATACAGAAGATCGTATGTAAGACGCAACTGTAGAGCATACTCTCGTCATATTACAAATCGAGCTTTAGAGGGCAGAGACTCGTGCTGATAACGTGTTATAAAACTAGAGAGAAAGAGAGAGAATAGAGAAAATGTATTCTCTTAGGTGTGTTTTTCATTATAACTGAAGCTCCTATTTATAGGAAACTCCTGATGGCACAATTTGTAATAATACAAATACATCGAGGGCAAAATAGCCATTCATATACATTATTTTATTATTTCATAACATGTAGGAATTTTTCTCTTGTGTTTGTGTGTATTAAACGTATTAAAGCTTAAAAATAATTCTTTTTTTTATGTATTTTCTTATAATTCGATTCATTAATTAGAGTTCCAATATTAGGAGCTCGCCTTAATTGACAAAACTATCAATTTATTGATATTATTTGATGTGATCTAAATTAATGTGTAAAATGAAATTTGGCTAATATAATATATCGATATATTAATTTTCCGGGCATATAAGGTGATAGAAAATTGTTGGAAATTTGAACCATTTTATTATTATCTATATTTGAAAGTGGCGTGTTGGAATTATTTATCCTCGTGGAATTGGTGGAAATGAATAAGTCAACATATAAAATCATACTATAATCAAATTCCATTGAAAACCAAGGCCAATACATAAATATAAATGAAAATATAAAGTTATGCAATAATTGAGAGGCTCTCCCTATTGCCAACCACCTAAGCATTTTGATTTTATACTTTTCTCTTTTTTCTCATAATAACTAAGTCAATCTGGAGCTAATTTCGTATTTCATTAACTTTGTTCATCAGAAAAGGAATATGTGGATTAATTTGAAGAGAAATGATAAACATGCAGAAAGTTATAAATTAAAAAAAATCAATTTTCTATTAATTAATAATTAAATTAAAAGTGCACCCTTTGGACCCTAGAAACACCAGAAATTCAAACAGTTCAATAATTGGATGAAGAAAGTTCCAGCTGCACATAGTAAAAAATGAAAAAAATAATTATAAATTAAATAAAACTATATGAAAATATAAATATTTTGCACGAACAAAGTAACTGAAAAATTGAAAAAAAATAAAAATAAAGCGAGAATCAATCAGGTCACCTTGTTTTGTCTACTTTTTTTTTTTTATTTTATTATTTTCCATATTTTTTCCATAGTCCAATTTCAGAAAAAGCATGGTACCACTTTTTTTTTTCTCCCCCCATTGATTCTCTTAAACNAAAAAAAAAAACTAGCCTCATAATAAGTCTATGTTTATCTATATTGGATTCCAAAATCTCATGCCATTAGTGGATTTGCTTCTGTAGTGGCCGTTGGGAAGATCTTTTATGATATTTGTCTGTAAGGAATATTAATAATAACCTATACCACACCTATGGTTTACCTTAGTATAGAAGTAGATGTGCAAACGAGTCGAAACGAGCTAAAACAAATTATTTTTGTATACATTAGTGGTAGCTCGAGCTTGTTTGTTCGTTTAGTAATAGATTGTTTTCACGAATGTGTTTGCAAACACGTTCCTTTGGTTGTTTACTAACGCTTGCCAAGATCGAACACAAAGTTGTTTACTAACGCTTGCCAAAATCGAACACAAAGTCATTTTGTTCGCTAGTCGACTTAATGTCAATGGGCGCCCTTCTTATCGAAATGGAAATTATTCTTCTTTTTAATAGTCAATCATAAAAAACAAACGTTGGATATGGACCCGAATGACAATTTTGGCATATTCAACCTAAATGCACAATCTTTGCTAACAATTTCACCCTTGGTTCGAATTTTTCGACAATTTTCATTTGCCAGTAAGTCATAATTAATTGCACATTAATCCACAGAGGTATACAGTTGTTTGATATGTCCACACAAAAGATACATATCAAGAGGATGAAATTATACAGCTGGAGGAGAATCTTATTACAGTACATCAAATGTTTGAACTTATTTATTGTACATACATTTTCCAAAAGGCAATGTAATGCCTTTGTGTGGTCCATTGCACACACTTGTCTGCAATTTCAAATGGGAAACTGTAGCCTGTGGTGGTAAAATTATGTACCAAAACATATTTCAAGAGTGTACTAGCTTTTAGCAGCACCACAAGAGATGGTAAAAAAAAATACTCGGGTAAAAACAGATTTATTACGTCGGAAAAAGATTCAAAAGGGCCACTGACACATTTCAAACAAAGTCATCAACAACAATTTCCAGAATAAACATGCAAGCAAACATCTCCAATTCGAAGCAAATGCTTGAAACCTGATAATTTCTGCAGGAAAAGAACCATACCTAATATAAAATCCAGTTATTACAGAAAAACGTGCATTTTTTTTTATCAGTTAAGATAATTATGCAGAGGCAGTCTTCTTTTGCTGAAAGATGACAGCAAAAATGGGGACTCCAACACCAATGCTGAATGCAGTAAGGACACCGAGAGTCATTGTGAGTTTCTGGTTTTTCATCCTGTCCAAGTTGTACATGTGCTTTGCGTGAAGGTAATAGGGCTCGTCATGCCCGTGTCCTCCTCCCATATTCTTCACACTTGTCGAGTGAATTCCCCTATTCACTGTAAGAAAAAAAAAATTCAATATTATGTGGGTAGAAATATAAATACACCATAGTATGATCCAGATCAATTGTAGAGAATATGAAGAATATCACAAGTACTGGTTATTTGGTCCATACAAGATCATATTTTCATATAATTATGATCATGGAGTAAATATACATACTACTACTGCTTACTTTAGATGGAAAAAAACTAAATTTTATAGTTAACTGTGCAGTAAGTAGACTTTATTTTCCAAATGAATATTTATACATCCTGTCAAAGATAATTGATTAGTTGTATAATTAAAGGATAACTAGAGTTCTCTTGTATAATGGTAAACCCGAGATGAGGGGAAGGGCAGCACAAGATGGAACTAATGTAAATCCGAAAAGAAGCCAATTATTTACGCGCACAACGCAATATCCTATGATAATTTAACTATATTAACATTTTTTTACGCAGCACATAATTTTAGTTTCTCAAAAAACATGAGAGATCGATTCATTCATAACCTTCGACATGCAGGCAGCTTAAACCATTTCTGGTTTTATCTACTGTCTGGTCCAAACACAAGGAAATGACACCCCATGCACCAATACCATCTCAAGGGAAATATGAACCATACAAAGAAAAAAACATTTTTCTTTTTTCATACTCTTCCATCATCTAGATATAATAAGTTAATTGCGATTCACACGAAACGCGAAGTTATCACAAAACCAGAATTTCGATGACAGTACATTAGTTAATTGCAATTCGCACGAAACAAAAAGTTATCACAAAACCCCATCCAAATGTATACAAGATTCTAGCCGCACTTACAAAGGAACGTCAGCCAGAAAAAGGCGTGGAAGCCCCTTCGAGCAATGACGCGAAATGCACGCCGTGGTGGCAAAATGAATATATATGACAGTAATTTTACAAAAATGCAGTGCATGAATTGTACCACATTATGTTAAATGCAAACAAGTCATCTAATCAAATACGATACTGGAAAGTGGATAAAGTAAGAATATGAGACCCAAGAACAAGGAATTTGATCTAAGAAGATACACGATTCTGAGCCAATGTCATCAATCTAACAACCCACAACTCTTTAGTAACATTTTTTATGCAAAAGCTAAGAGTTCAACGATTATGTTGAATGGCATTGAACAATCAATAAACAAGATGAAGCCAACATTTGGAATAAGAATATTATTGGACGAGCCAACGAGTGTGATGGAATCAACTATTCAAAAACAGCTCTCCTTGTGCAGTATAAAACAAAACATGTCTCAATAACAGAAAGCCTTCATGAAAACAATCACGAGTCGGTCAAACATCACCGCCCATTTGGTCTTTTCCCCGAGATAAAATGCTGGAGAAATTATAAGGCAAAAGGCAAAAGATCCAATAAAATTGTAACGCTAACATCTCCTGATTAAATAGAATCCCATTTCGATATCAAAACACATCACTCATCATACATATTCTGCACAGATAAAACACACAACCTCAGTCTAAAACTACACATTGACATAGTACATACACCAGAGCTAGCTAATCATTCTGCAGTAAGAGCACAAATACACTTATACATGACCTGCTTATCCATTTCTTAACAAGCCCCTTCAACCCAAATTAACATTTCTCCAACCAAACAACACAAATAACCACCATAAATTTGCATAAGACCCTCGATTCATCTAATTAGCTAAAACAAAACGAGGGTGCAACCATGTATGCACAAATGAAATCAAACACTCGTACGATTCACACTCGAAAAAAATAAAATTTATCATACATAGCACAAATCAACCAAACAGATCCAGTAACCAAAACGAAGGAAAATTACTGGGAGAAAAAAAAAAAAGCAAAAAACAAATTGAGAAATAATAGACCTGATTTGGGAGCAATCGAAGGAGAAGAACCCAGTAGCTTGGAAGCGCAAAACCTTAAGCCGCTCTTCATCGCCATCTCGCGATTCGTAGAATGGAGTTGCGGAGAGAACAAACAAAATGTGAAGGCAAAAATGGAGCTTGACGAGAGGGTTCGATTGCTATTTTGCACAGGACTGTGAACCACGTGCGACTTGCACGTGCTATGCCTGTTTGGGCTTCATGAGGTGGGCTTTGACTGTTTCTAACGGCCCAAGCTTATTCGACTGTTTGTGCGATGCTTATTTGGGCTTCATGAACTGGGCTTTGACTGTTTCTAACGGGCCAATCTTAAGTTGGGTTTTAGAGCTGTTACACGAAACAAACTACACTAGTAAATTCGAGTCGGCTAGAGCTCAGCTCGACTCATTTATCAAATAAGCCGACATCAATCTCATTTAAAGTTCTTTGAGTTAACCGGCCAAGTCGAAAATATTCAAGAATACGAGTTTTGTACTTAAAATTTTATTTTTTTATATAAGATCAAATTCAACTTATTAAGATTATTATTTAGTTCATTAATATTGATAAACGAGTCGAGTTCGAATTTGTTTATATGCTTCTTGAGGATTAGTGTAAATAAAAACTAAAATGTAAAAGCTAATAAAAAACTCGAGTATCAGTAGCTGGAATTCGGTTCAACTTGTCTACACATCTATCGCTCTAAATTAAAACAAAGCACCATTTTGCCGCTCTTTATCTCTGCGCTTTTGCCCCATCGTATACTTCCCTGAGAAGCCCACACATAAAAAACCAGTTAATTTCAAGCAAAAATCAGCGGTAGAAATGGAAATGTGAAAGCAAATTAACTGGTAGAACATCGACAAGCTCTGCGAAAGAGACGTTCATGGCTTCCAGCCCCACTTTTCTGCACGCGGACTATGATGATGTAAGTTGAGTTCATCAATTCATAATTAGATGGCCTTTTCCCTGTTAATGTACAGTTCGCAGCTTCATAAAATCACGAAGAACGTAAAAAATTGGCGATTTTTTTTGCTATTTGTTTCCCCCTTTATTTTGTTACGTTAGGATATGGATTGGGATGCAGCTGTGAAGGAGATTGATAAGGCGTGCGAGGCAGTTGCTGCTGGGAAATTGCCCGCCTCCGTTTCTAATCTTAATTCTAATTTCAACTGCAATCATCCCCAAAATTGTTCGGGACCTTCTGAGGAATTGCAGAGAAAGGGGAAAATTGATGTTAATTATAGTTCATTGTCTTCCACTAGACAGTCTACATTAGATAATTTTATTGGGGTTTCCTCCGGAAATTCGAAGAAGTTTTTGGGAAAGGTCGAATCTTCGAATGGGTTGGCTAGGAATAATGGTAGTGGTGGTTATGCTGTTTGTGAGAATGGTGGCGGTGTTGCTGAGTGTGAGTATGCTGAAATGGTTAATAGATGCGTGGCAATTGATCCTGAAGCTGCCAAGACATGGATTTATCCAGGTTCTTTTGTTGTCTAAACTTTTTTCATGAAGGCGTATTGTGTAAATTATCATAAATTGCTGAAAATGCTGTTTTTGCCTTTTCTCTTTTATTCTCTCAGAGATTTAACAGTACCTACCTATGTCCCAACAGTCAAATATTTTCGTCTCTGCTTATTTGTAACTCGTTACCAGAAATCTTAATTATCTAAACTTTTCAAAAACACTGATTAATTCAAAGTTTTTCTCATTTAATGAATTCAATAGCTATTTTGGCTTCGGCTTTGCATTTAGTACTCTCAATATTCACTTGAGATTTCATTTTGTTTACGTCAAGTATTAGAATTGAAGTAGCTTTCAAATGTTCTCAAAATTTGGTTTTCGAGGTGCAATTACAAGTGTCACCACAATGCTCTCGACTTGTAGATCTAACATTCTTCTTGCTGTTTGTGGCAGTGAATATCCCTCGTCGTGATTATCAATTCTCCATCACAAAGACCGCACTATTTTCCAACACATTAGTTGTCTTGCCAACAGGACTTGGAAAAACTCTTATTGCTGCAGTTGTCATGTATAATTATTTTAGGTGGTTTCCTGAAGGTAATCCAACCTTGTGAAGTTTAAGAATCTATTTCTCCGCTGCTTTATATTTATTTTTTGTTTGTTATGCAATGATGCATAATAACAACAACAACAACAACATACCCAGTATATTCCCAACAGGTTGGGGTCTGGGGGGGTCAGTTGTACGCAGACCTTACCCTTGTAATTATACAAGGAGGCTGTTTTCGTAGCAACCCAAGGTGCATTGCGCCGTTTGATATATTTTTTTTCTAGAAACTTCACTAATAGAAGAACCACTAGAATTTAATTAAGCCATTTTGATCTAGTCCATTATTAGCACTATGCCAGGAGAATTGTCAACAATGACTCTTCCAGCTCCATTTGCAATGGACAATCAATGATGCATAATAGAATCTTTTTTTTATCTTATGATAACAAATGTCATATTTATTCATTTAAAGAAATTATATATACAAAAAAACAATCACGCACTAGAGATGAGTACTTTTCTTTTATGCTTGACCGCATTTTTCTGAAGTATGCATGCGTTGACTTACTCCATTATTTCTTTGAGAATTATGTTGATAACCTTTTATATGCTGTATTTACAACAGTTATTCTGCATGTTTTGTAGGAAAAATTGTTTTTGCTGCTCCTTCTCGTCCACTTGTCCTGCAACAGATAGAAGCTTGCCATAATATAGTTGGAATTCCTCAAGTAAGCCAATGATTATTGCATCTTGTACTTCTATTTGCTTATACGGTCCATCTTGAGGAGTTTGTATGACTTGTCTATTTTAGAATGATTCTAATTTTTCATTACACTGATTACAGGAGTGGACCATTGATCTTACTGGCCAAACAAATCCCAAGAGAAGAGCCGATTTATGGAAAGACAGACGAGTTTTCTTTGTTACTCCACAAGTTCTGGAGAAGGATATACATTCTGGTTTGTTACTGAAATAAATATATACATTTGAGTTTTAAAAAAATGTTGATATGCACGGAAAATAGATATTAGTAAAATAGTATTAAAGTTGTCATCTGATTTTCTATATCTATCTATTTATTCAAAGATCATCTTTATTTTAGCCTTCTGAAGGTTTGGACAATGCTGGCATGGACAGAAAACTTACTCTAGAATGACTGTGGGGGAGCCTGTTATTAACTGCTAACGAATTTTCCTAATTGATCTTACAATGTAGGTTCATGTTTAGTGAAGCATCTTGTATGCTTGGTGGTTGATGAGGCACATCGTGCTACAGGAAACTATTCCTATTGTGTAGCCGTCCGTGAGGTTAGTCACTTCTTTCTCCTATTACAATGTTGGTTTTTCCACATTAAGAATTAGACTTGCTAGAAAATATAGTACGTGATAAGCTTCATAAGAGAGGTGGGATTTGATTCCAGTTCATCAATTTTTATTTCTTTTGTTCGTATATTATTATATTTAGTTATAAACCTAAAGTGTATGAGCTTCGTGTATTTTTTTGGAGCTACCACATCAACACATGCTTACTAGTTCCAAATCTTTTAGAGTGGCAACTACCTTCTATAATCACTTTTACTATAACTGCATAATTAAGTAGAGACGGCTTAATGCTATGTGCAGCTGATGGATGTTCCCGTTGAACTAAGAATATTAGCATTGACCGCAACACCAGGATGTAAGTATATTGTGGCAGAATAATATAATTGATGTGATATTCTCGATTTTTTTCTTCTTTTTTCATGAAAATGATCTTATTGATCATGTTTCAGCCAAACACCTGACAATTCAAAATGTGATTGACAATCTTTGTATATCAACACTTGAGTATCGTAGCGAAAGTGATCCTGATGTCCTTCCTTATGTGAATGACCGAAAGATGGAGCTAATTCAGGTACCTGGAAACGGAAAGTTATTTGGAATTATGAAATGAACCCTAAATGCATACGTGGAATAACAGATATTCTGTTAGGTTGCTATGGGTAACGAGGCTGTTGAAGTAGATAATCTGATTATGGAAGTTGCCCGCCCTTTTATTGCCCGTCTTAGTGCGTATGGAGTGATGCAGAAGAGAGATTTCCAGACAGTATGTTTCTGTACCCTTTTATATCTTAAATTTGAGATATAGGGACAATTTTCAGGTGTTTTTTATACTTCCATGTTGGAATATTTTTCTTCTAGAACAGTGATGAATATTTGTGTCTGGAAAGAAAATGAATGAAGTTTGAGAGTATAGCTAGATTAGAGATGGACTTGACGATGCAGTTTGACTTGACATATAAATAATAAAATCATTTTTGCTTTTAGTTCCACCACCTATGGACTTCAATGCTGTTTCTATATCAAGTCAAATTACGTCCTCCTTAACTGTTCATTTCTGCGTTTAATCATGTATTGGTGGTTTACAGTTTAGCCCCCCTGAACTGCTTAATTCAAGGGACAAATTTCGTGATGTACCCCCACAAGACATTCCGGTTACGAAGTATGGAGAAGTTGAAGGTTATTTTGGGGTTCTTCTAACATTGTGCCACGTAAGGAGATTGCTTTCGAGCCATGGGATAAGACCTGCATTTGAGATGCTTGAGGAAAAACTGAAACAAGGGTATTTTCCTATTTATCATCTTATAATTATTATAATTTTACTGAAAAAACTTGGAACTAGAAACTGCACACATATTGTGAAAATAGTGAAAATTTATTAAAATGATGACTAGTTGACATTTCTACAGTTTTATTCAGTGACATTATTTAATTATGAGTTATGACTTATCACTATAAAGATTGTTTTCGTCTGAAAATCCATAACTGGTAAGTTTCACTAAGCGTAATAATTTGCAGGTCTTTCGCAAGGTTGGTCAGTAGAAATGAGATTCTCCTGAAAGCAAAACTCTTAATGCAGCAAACTATTTCCCATGGCGCCCCCAGTCCCAAACTGGCAAAAATGTTGGAAGTACTTACTGACCATTTCAGTATGTAGCATTACATCCACTTTCTTTAACGTGGTAAATGCTTTTCTAGTCCTGCTGACATTTGGAAATTGTGGTGCAGAAGCAAATGATCCGAGAAGCTCCAGGGTCATCATCTTTTCGAATTTTAGGGGCAGTGTCAGGTGAATCTCGATTTTTTATTTCTGCATATAAATCGTACTTGCAATGTTTAATCAAAGCAGTAATATAGGCAAAGAGTAATTTTAACAATAATTGTTTAAATGTTAGGGACATTCTCAATGCACTCACAAACATCGGGGAGTTTGTTAAAGCTACCGAGTTCATTGGACAAAGCTCAGGTTTCTTGCCGAAGAACAATTACCAAAGTGTTATTGGACATGTTGGCTTACAGAAATTTAGGAATTGATATGCAATAATAGTTCACGCTTTCTTGTTCTTTTCCTCTGCAGGAATAAACTCAAAGGGGCAATCACAAAAGGTTCAACAGGCGGTTTTACAGGTACTATTGGCTATTACCATTTGGAATCTTCCGGTCCTCAGCGATTTTATCTGACTTGTTTCTGTAGAAATTTCGAACAGGTGGCTACAACGTGATAGTTTCAACATCAATTGGTGAAGAAGGCCTTGATATCATGGAGGTCGATCTCGTCATATGCTTTGACGCTAATATCTCGCCTTTGAGAATGATTCAACGTATGGGGAGGACTGGAAGGAAGCACAAAGGACGTGTTGATATCCTTTTTTCCCCTGTCTCTGGATGTTCTGATTCTTTTGACTTTTTTTATAAGCATATTTGTAGAAATATTACCATTGCCCCTTATATTGGAGACTCAACAGACTTAAGGTGTTGTCCACCTCTATTTTTTGTTTTTTTTTTAAAAAATTAATCTGTTACTTTTTGTGCATACCTGAATCTTTTATTTGAAACTGGAAGATTCCAGATTGTTTAATATTATTCAGTATGGATGCACTTCCTTAGCTAGCTTACTAGTTTTAGCATGTGAAGGGTCAGAGATGAAGGGCTACATGCGAAAGCAAGCAAAGGGAAACACTATTAAGAAACACATGAACAATGGTGGAAGGAGTAGCTTTAATTTCCATCCAAGTCCAAGAATGGTATACATTTTTCTCCTTTTCTTTTTTTCTCAAATTATTCCTGGTTATTTCTCCTAAAAAGAAAACAAAAATAAGATGTTGTATAAAATATACACTGGAATTTAATGAAGCCTATATGGTTATACCCCAGTTCTTACATCCTATGCACATATCTATTTGCAGGTCCCACATGTTTTCCGACCAGAAGTGCAATATCTTGAGATGTCAATTGAAAAATTCATCCCTCGTGGGAAGAAAATCAGAGATTGTGACCCGGTCCCGATGTCGCCATACAAGAACAGGTTAACCGATGCTGAGTCGAGTCTACTTTCCAAGTATTTTGCCCCTGGTTTGGAAAGTTCATGGAGACCTTCTCTCATTGCCTTTCCGCACTTCCAAGCATTTCCATCCCCTGTGGACAAAATCGTCCATTCATCTAGAACAGGGATGCTAATAGATACAATGCAGCTTTTGCAAGGGGTTCCATGTTCTAAAGATGACAAAGCTCTTATTTCTGAGGTTTGTTTATTTTTTAGCTCTATGTAGGACTTTCTGACACTCCATTGATATTCGTCCCAATTTTCTTGAACCATATTTTCTTGATCCAGGATGAAGATATTATAGATCCTTTCTTCAGGGTTGAAGCAGAGGAGTCTCGTGAAAAATTGATGGAAGGTAAAAAATCACAATAGAATAGGCCTTTCCTTTTTCGCACGGCTTGAGGACCTTACACTTATGATATTCACTTGAGTTAAAAATTGGAAAAGAAGAAAAAATTAATAAAATGAATAGCCATGGATGCATACCTTCTATTTGTGCATCTCATCTTCCAATTTTTCTGTAAGCCTTCACTTGAATATTCATTATATTGGCATTACATATATATATTTTTTTTGCCTTTATGTTTTTCTCTTACAGAGAAGTCGGCTGATCTTGCTGATGCGGAATTGAAAAAGGAAGTAGAAGATGATGTAGAAGTTGAAGGTTTTGCAAAAGATACGTGTATTAAAGACTTTAAAAAACTTGAGCTTTGTGTGCATAAACCTCTTTTTGGTTCAGAGTTCGTATCAGTCGATGATGCTGGAAATGTTTTGGTTTCATCACTACCCCAATTGCCCCTCAGTTCCATTGGTAAACATACTGAAAATAGTAACAGTATTGCTTTTGTGTGCCATTCAAAGCGTTATCAAAGTCGTGATGAAAGAATTGTGCAAAAGGATGAATTGTTTTTTGGGGAAGACGAAATTCTTGTGTCCCCAGTTTCGAGCAGAAAGCCAAACGAGATGGAAATGTCTGATGACGATCATAATTTGGTGCATGAGCCGAGTGGTGATTTTAGAGATTTTGAACTTAGTCCGAGACTGACTAACTTCATCGAAAGCGGCGTTGTTCCAGAATCTCCTGTGATTAGTACTGGTTTGTATCCTCAGGAACCTCTTTTTGGTTTTATATATAATTGGAATTATTAGTAAATATTTACCTGGAGTTTGGCCTAAATACAAAAAAAATCCCAATATTGCAAGTTGACATTTTTTCTTTATTCACTGTTACACTCTGAAGAAGGGGATACTTGTAAGGAAGATAATTATGGTTTATGAAATTGAGATGAACTTCATGGATAGTGTTTAGGAGGGTTTTTAGTTATTACAGGTAGTACCATTGCGGTTTTATTCTTTGTTCTTTTTTCTTTTTTTCCTTCAAAAGAAAGAAAAAAAGAGAAGAAGAAACAACTAACTTTTGGAAATTGCAGAAAAATCTGAAAATTCAGTCTTAAAACTTTATTGGTCTAACTGTTATACTCTTGTAAATGTGATAGAGGATTTTGTTTCCCCTTCATGAAACAGTAAACGGAAGGCAAAATAAAGTCTCAAGTATACTTAATCTATGTAATGAAGCCTACTTATAGTTAACAATATCCTTTTGCATGCACTTTTGAGAACAGGAACTCAAAATCACGATGAAAAGATGATTGAAGATGGCGGCCCGGGTAAAATGGACGTCCAATTGCCGAGTGATATTAATAATGACATGCAAACGCCTGTACTACACAAATCTAGCTCGCCAAGTGTCCGCACGTCACCCGTTCAATTTGGCTTAGAAAAGCAATCTCCTTTTGCTACAGTATCAAGCACTAGCGGTAGCAAAGAATGGCTTTTGGATTCTGAAGTGAAACCTCAGTCAGTCGAGCAGCCACGCAAGTTGAGAAGATTGCGGAAGCTTGGAGATCACGAGTTGAAATTTCCTTTGCGATCTGAGGAACAAACGGACCTGAAAAGAAAACTTCAAACTTCAAAGGGGGTTGACAAACAAGTGCCAACTAAGCTTGTCAAAGGTTAAATAGTCTGATTTTGTGTAGAATTTGTTATTTTAGATTAATAACATTTCAGAATCACATTTTTTTTTTAATTATTCTCTTGGGTCTGGACATTCAGGTAAGAAGAAGAGAGCAACAGATGCTGCTGTATATATTGAAGAGGAAGCAGAGTAAGTGCATCAGCTGAGGTTGAGATTGCTGGAGTTGTGCGTTTGGCTTCAATTTAGTAGGCAAAATTAATTTAAAACATTGGTCTAATTATAAAATTGCCCCTGAGGTTTGATATATTTACAGAAGGACCCAAATGTTTTGGAAAGTGTCAAGTACCCTTGACATTTGACCCTCATAGTTGAATGCAAGGGGTTCCTGTAGTACTTCTGTAAATAAAAGAAGTGCTTTTGAAATTCTTTTGCTTATGGAGAGAATAAATAGTAAGAATTTAAATAAACCCTTTGTATCCAAGAAAAAAGAGCCCCAAAAAGTTTATTTATTTACTTATATCACTTTTAACAAATTTCTCCTTCATTTTCCGAAAAGTATATCTTAAAACAACGTATACTTGGCTAGACTGGTCTTGGAAGTTTTTCTGCTCATACTTACTTTCTGCGAACAAATGTAGAGTATCATCAGAGAGTGCGGCATCTGACAATGAGGAGGACGAGCAAGATGACAGTTCATATGAAGACAGCTTCATAGACGATGGTGTGAACATGACATCTGTTAGCACACAGGCCGGTACCAGTAGGCCTGACATGATGGGAATTTACAGGTTCGAAATTCTTAAATTGTCTTTCTCCTCTTCGAGACCAAGAAATAAATGCTCAGTCCTCAAAACTATATACCTCACTAAAAGGATTACAATTGTAATAGAGAAATAAATGTCGAGAAGGTTTATGTAATTCTGCAAAGATGATTGCGTCTATTACGACTATGTTTGGATAAACTAGCTGATAATTGATAAGCTAGCTTATAGCTTATAGCTTATAAGTGATTTTTGTGCTTATAGCTTATAGCTAAAAAGCTAGCTTATGATAATTGATAAAAGTGTTTGGTAAAATTAACTGATAAGTTAGCTGAAATCAAAATTCCAACAAGTTTATTTGAAAAGCTACCCAAAGAAGCTTATGCTCGTCCTACCAAACGAAACTTATTTGAATACATGAAGCTTATAAGCTAACCAAATAAGCTAACTTTTAGCTTATTTGGTTACCAAACATAGTCTAAGAGTTCAATTATAATTCTGGTGTAATTTTGAAATTACCCTTATTCCTTTTTATAGCTTCTTGATTTTGCTCTCCGGTCATGGATGTTCAGTTCATCACTCTCTCTCTCTCTCTCTCTCTCTCTCTCTCTCTCTCTCTCTCTCTCTCTCTCTCTCTCTCTCTCTCTCTCTCATATACTGGTGCAGGCGGTCATTGCTCAGTCAATCTCCATTTCAGATGCTGCCGACAAGCTATAGTCCCGACTCTGTGGTCCCAAATGGCCGATTGGACGAAAATGGAAGCTCATCGGGCCAAAAAGACGAAACTACCCCTCAGACGGGCTTACAGTCAACAGCCAGGATAGCATGTAACGAGAACAACGGGACATCACTGGATAGCCGGAAGAGGAAACTGAGCCATTACCAGGTTCAGTCAGTGCCTGTGGTCAACTTAGACACAGAGTTCTCAACATTATCCAAAAATGAAGGAAAAGAAAACTCATCCATGCAGATTCAGAAAGTGAACAGAACAGAGGATAATAATAATAATATAGATATATTCGACGATGATGGATTTTACGATGGTCTGGATCTTGATGCGATTGAAGCCGAAGCTGCTAAATTGCTTGGCTTCAAATCTGAGTGTTTGAATCCGAAAGCAAAAACAGTCAATACTGTAGAAGTAGAACATAATCTTGCTGCTCTGGGGTCTCCCTCATTCGATCTTGGCATTTGAACTTTTTTTATTTATTTTTTTTTTCCTTTTGTTTTTGGTCGTAAATTATGAGGTTATGATTCATTTTGTTGAATGTATTTATTGTCAGTAAGGCTTAGGGAGTTGTAGTGGTTTTGTAAATAGAATCCAAGATGTTTTCTGTATATGGGAATAGGCATTATCAAAGATCTTTTGGTTCCATTTATGATAAAATCTTCAATGTTACACCATGTATAGTTGTTTCACCTCTAGGAAGACTTTATTTTCATTTCATCCGAATATATATCACAAGCTCATAAATTAAAGACTTGGACTGTGGAGAGAGAGAGAGAGAGAGAGAGAGAGAGAGATTTGAGCTAAGAAATTCAGAATTTTGTAATAGAACAAATTCCCACACAAACTAAAGGTGTCACTAAACAGCAAACTACAATCCACAACCTAAAAAACCAAACCTTAACAATACTTACTAAAGAAAACACAAATGTAACAAGTCACACACCCTTTTTACATGAGGAAAATAAAAAAGCATCACTTGGGACACATACGTCAACCAGAAACATGCAGATGACCTAAAAAACTACTGTGGCATGAAAGACGATATGGCTCGTCTAAAATCGAGCGACTTTAGAGCAGAATCCGAGAATGGCTGTGTACCGGGCAACCACAAATCCCCATGGGGAGGGAGCAAAACCTGACCTTTATTGCTCTTCGCACCTTTTTCTCCAGCATCACTTGCAGCAACTTCCTCCTTCTCTTTCTTCACGAATTCAAAGAACTCGGCAACTTGACGAGCATACCTTCACACAGCCAATGGTTATTTTACCAAAAGATAAATTAATTAATTGAAAGAAAAGAATGAGATGAAAGGGAGAAAGATATACAGATCAAAGGATGTGAAATGCATTTGGAGAACTAAATGAAAAACTTTTACTATAATGAGATTCATAATTTTTACACCCTTGCAATGCAATTCGCAAGTTTGAAGAATATATATGAAGAAACCCATTATTAGTATATAACAGATTTTGCTGCGAAATGTGGAAATTTTTCAAAAAGCACATATAATTAGAAAAAACGAAAGACAACATACTCTCGCTTGGCATCTACATCCCGGTTGAAATCAATATCCGGCTCACAGTCAAGAACCAAAGCAGGAACCTGTTCATTGCAAAATAAAGGTACGTTAAAGATAACATACAACAATAATTACGATGATGATAACAATAAAATTATACCTTTTGGATGCTCGAGTGCATATGATCACCATCCAAATAAAAAACCCGATCCTTTATATTGGGATGCAAAGACCAGTCGATATTATTGGAGAGCTTACTCACGGATAGAACCCCGTGATTTCCACTCTGGAAAGGGAAAAGCCAGCTTTCGTGTTTTTCGTGCAAATCGTGCAAATAGTCGAGAGAGACCCCACCCTCCTCAGCTCTCTTACGCAACATCATGCGCTTGTGGCAAGTGTCGGGGCTTGCTCTGAGGTAGATAAAGCCATCAGGAATAAGACCAGGCAAGCTCGAGACAACCGGGTCAAACCACGAATCGTATATGCTGATCTCCATTTCATTCATCCACTTTGCCTCGTGAACAGCTCTCACAAAGACCTTTTAAGCAAGAATGTCAATAAAAGGCGCATAAAAAAAATAATAATAATAATGTCGTTTATATGGACATTGTAATTCGTTTGTGATTTTGAGTGACATTCAGAGACACTTTCAGATTCGACATTTTTTAAGATTTCCAGATTTTGGAGGAACCCGGTGAAATCTTAAGTTTGTTTAAGTCTAGAGGTGGAATTTTGAGTGGGATTTCGTATATGTTTTTTTCTTTAGAAGTCTCAGCAAATCATAAAAAGTCTTAACAAATCATAATTTTCAAATAAGTTAAATACCTCAAAATTTTGTAAGACTTTTTAAAATCCAAAATGAATACCTCAAGACTTTTTCAAAATCTTGAAGAGTTACATCAGGATTTTTGAAGTCTTAAAAAGTCTATAGAAATCTCAATTGAATACACCCCCCTAAGATAGTGGGTTAATCTCCATGATCATGATCACTTTTCCAAATAACAAGCACTTTAACACACCGGCTTGCATTAAATGAAGCACATTGCAAAAATTATCATATGCAAACACCTAAAAATAATTTTTCTTCAGCTCAAAGCCACAAATTACTTCCTTTTCTCTTCCTTTCATGACCTTTTTTTCTCTTCTTTTTTTTCTTTCTTTTTTGGGTTTTTGGTTGATTCAATAGTTATTAACAAAGCTGAAGAAGCTAAATACTTACCATCCTATCACTGAAAACACTTCTCTCCATCAGCCTGAGGGGCTTAACCCCACCAGATGACTCTCTTTCCTGCATAACTCTAGTGACAAAGACATAGTTCTGGAACGTGTACGCATATCTCTCAGGCTCGGCGTAAAAAGCATCTAATATGTTAAAGTGGTCGGGGCCAATATTCTGCCACTTGTCAATCGGCTCGGGCACGACTTCCACAAGATCCCTAAGTTCGAGCGTCTCATTAGCTATCCTCTGCAGAAAAGTAGTCTTCCCAACACTAATATTTCCTTCAACACACAGAGTGATTCGTTTCTTTTGGGCCGGCCTTGGATTGTCCTCTTTCAGTTCTTCATCAACACTCTCCTTGATAAATGTGGTTATACTCTCAGCATGATTCTTGTGTATGATACCTACCGAGCTCTGCAAGTACTCCACCATTCTTTCGCTGGATTTACCGAAAAACTGCACCAAAGTGAAATGCACGTTTATTGCAATAGGAGCATAGTAAGTTCATAACATAAATCCATTGTACCACAAAATTTCCATGTCGTTCAAAGATCTTTAAACCCAGTTATTGTTTGAAAGTGGACGCCAAACAATATCTAGAAAAGTTAAAATAATGTATATGGAAAAAAGAAAATTGAATCTTTTTTCCTCGTACTCACAGACAATTCAACCTCTCGGCCACAACACGTACGATTGCACCTTAAACTAAATCCTGCATACCAACACCAATTGTCCATCCATCAAAACATGAATACATTCATATCATATTCTTTTTCCTATCTAATCTTTCTCAACAGCATATGATTCATAACTAAAATTTCATATTTCAAACCACTAGAAGATCCCAACTACAATATAAACTACTCAGTTCCAATAAAAGATACATGTAAATAAAGGATAACAAAAGGCTCAAATCCACATACTTTGTCTTTATAGAGCTGTTTAAGCTGAGCCACACCCTCAAACCCTTTCTCGACCAGCTTCCTCAGATTCCTGGGCCCCACACCTGGTATTGTCAGCAAATCCGGGCTCCCGATCACCGGCGGCGGCGCCACACCGCCGCAGCCACTTCTCTGCCTCCTCTGCACCTTCCCTTTCGCATTTTCTCCGTCGACCTCAACTTCACTTGCAGTCAACATTTCACCGTCGCCCTTATCAAAATTACCCGCCTGCGTCCCGTAGCAAGCCCTGTGGGCACCACCGACGGCGCCGCCTCCTCTATCCTTCACGACCACCCATGCCCTAAACGGCAGCTTTCCACCGCCGACTCCTGCGGGGTGGCTGCAGGGACGGACACGGTAAAAGGGTCTCCGAGTTTCCCTGAGCTTGAGCTCCTGACGCGCGTCCATAGGAAGGGGGTTCGCCGACCGGAGGCGTAGGGGATGCGGACAGCGGAGAGCGGCGGCGGCGGAGGAGGAGTAAGACATCCTCTGGATAATTCTGGAGGCCCCGCCGCTAAAATCCAGAGGGGGAAAGGTGGGGCTCGAGAAGGGAAGTGAGAAGGGCGTGTTAATGGAGATTATGAAGTGGCCAGAAGAGGAAGGGCTTCTGCACAGCAGCTTCTGCATAGCTATGGCGCATCTCACAGACAACAGTTGTAAATTCAAACTAGATTAATAAACGCAAGAGTGTGTGTGCGTGCTTGTATAGTGAATTTATATGTGTAGGATTTGTGATGGACTATGAAGAATGAGGATGAAGGAGAAGAAGAAGAGTTTGAGGTTTCGAAGGGTTTTTGGGAAGACGAGAAATGGAGGGTTCTTTTTTCGGTTTTTTGTTTTTTTTTCATCCCATTGAAATTTCAAATACGAACCGCTCGGAAAGTCGGAAGCTCGGGTTTCAGCAATTGTTCGAGCTTTAGGCTATTTTGGTTTTTTTTTTTTTT
>BKCP01005405.1:1994445-2013074 GCA_008636005.1 Striga asiatica | reverse complement strand
GCTATTTTGATTATATTTTTAATGGTGAAAAAAAACTTGATTAAAGAAAGCTCCACGACTTGGTGATTATGCTCGTTTGTGATGTGTTTTAGTAACTTAGAGTTCGTAATATCGATGATGATGATGATGATGATATGTTTTTACAATGAAAAAAAATATATATCCTATAGAATAGCCGTTTTTTTATTTGTTTTTATTTTTTATATTGGGGAGTTTTAAAATTATACATGGGTAATGAAAAATTTTATTTTATCCTTCATAACATTTAAGTAATTTAAATTTTGATGCAATCCAATCAAGAATTACCGAATATTTTCCAATAACTAATTTGATGCAATCCAATTAAGAATTACCGAATATTTTTCAATCTATATATATATCTATATAAAAAGGTTGTTGGAAAAATACTTAAATAGAATGTTTGATTTTTTAATTAATTTGTTTGACTTACTAATTTAGGAAAATTTGCTAAAAAGCACATGCAATTTGAGTAAAAAAATGAGATTTTAAAAGCAATATTCGAATCAATTTCTTAACACAAAAACCGGGAGGATGATGTTGAATTGAGGAAGAGGATAATGTCAATTGATTCTTTCCGAATTGAAAGGTCACATGTGAAATATATATACCAAGGATATCTAATTTATATAGTTACTTAGGGAGCATGATTGTAGGAGATCAAAATATATCAATGTAAATGTAATATCAAACCATATAAAACAAGTTTCGTTATAAGTAATTTAAACATTCTTGGTAAGTTTTAAATTATTATATATAATAAATCCTTTGTTTTTTTATATATATTAATAGATACTATATATGTATATATCTATATTTATATCTATATCTATATATATTGAAAGAGATTAATGAAAAAATCATTTATAGAAACTTGATAAAAAATTTGAGTCAAAACCTTTGACTTACCTCTTTTGAAAATTTAATATACTACTATAAAATAACAATAGGGATTTACTTTAAGTTGAAAAAGAGTTCCCGCCTAAAATTTTAGAGTTTACTACAATTGACCACTTTTTTAAAATTCTTTCAAAAATTGGGGGTTGATTTGTAATTTGAATTTTAGCGGCGACGTTGGCTGTGGTCGAGTCTATCAATGAGTACATGACATCATTGAATTTGTTGGATGGTCGTATGTACTTGGGCTCTGACAGTACGTGCAAATCAGATTCTAATAATAATTTTTTGTCTGATGTCCATACGCCTGAATTTTTTAATAGTATCAAGTGTTCCGGAATACCGAACCATGAGTTGTATTTGAAGATTGGAACTCCAGTCATATGTTGTTGCGGAACATAGATCATTTTATGGGTTTGTGTAATGAGATACGATTGGTTGTGACAAAGCTATCCACTCATGTTCTTGAGTGTAAGATACTCACAGGAGATCATGCTGGTGATAAGGTGTTGATTCCAAAAATGGTCATAACTCCTTCCGATGTTAGAATTCCTTTCAAGTTCCAGCGGCGGCAGTTTCTCAATATGATTTCTTACGTCATGACTATAAACAAGAGCCAGGGACAATCCTTATCTCATGTTGACTTATTTCTTAATAAACCAGTATTCAGTCATGGCCAGTTATATGTTGTTGTCTCCACTGTCACTAACCACCGAAAAGGTTTGAAAATCTTAATTTGTGGCGAAGATGACGTACCAAAGTATCAAACCAAGAATGTTGTATATAGGGAAGTGTTCAATAATATATGATCTTTTCAGTTTAATTATATGTTTATATGTTTATTTTTATGATCATGATCACTGTATTATTACACAATTCATATAAAAAATGTCTTCTAAAAAGCATATAAATAATTAATACTAATTGTATCATCACTAGTAACTAATTAATAAGAGAGTAAAAAAGATGGAAATTAACACAAAACACACCTACTTAATAAACAATACAACACAATTAATCTCTTTCTTTTTTCTTCTTCTTACTCCTTTCCTCTTTCCGTCACCAGAATCATTTTGGGACTTCGTCTCCCTACGAAGAAGAATTTTGGAAGAATTTTGGATAAGAAAAACTGGTTTTTTTTATACAGATTAGCATTTTTTTTATTATTGTTTTTATTTTTTAGATCTTCTGGATATTTTTTATAATTGCTTTTTTTTTTGTTGGAGCTGTATCTAGACTTTTAATAGGACTAATTTTTAATATGAGTTGGGTTGTGACTTAGCTAGACTTTTAATAGGACTAATTTTTAATATGAGTTGGGTTGCGACTTGTGAGGGTGAGAAAAAGATTTGAGTGGTGTGATTTGCATGGATTTAACCGCTGGATGAAAACCTTGCAAATGTTTAAGAGTCATGAACCTTTCGAAAAGGAATACGGAAAAAAATTAATGAGAAAGGGGCAAAATTGGGCTTCATTAACTAGAACCTTCGAAAATAATAACAATTGGGCTCATACAAATAAATTATTATCTTGGGCCTAAAGTGTTGAATATTTGGGTGTTCAATTCTTACAGGAGTTTTCGTTTGATATAAGAAAAACACAAAAATATCAAAGCACTTAATTCATATAAATAAATAAATAATATGATAAAATTAAACATATAAAAATATAATAATTAATATATAAAACATATTTTTCATGCTAATTGGTTGGTCCAATGAATGGAAATCCGATTTTTCGGCCATGCTCTCTATTAACAAAAAACTATACTGTAAACAATAAGTTGAACATTTTCTCCAAAACAAAGGAGGGGCTTCTTGTTTTCGTTGAACTAGTGTATACCCTGTGCGATGCACGGAAATAATATTAAATTAACAATATTATAAATAGACCTCGAGTTTGAGTCACTCAATGACTCAAGTGGAAACTACTATTGATCCTATTTAAAAAAAGGAAGCAAAAAAAAATAATTATAAATTAAAGAGGAAGATAAACAATACTTAATAATTATAAATTAAAGATTCAGGGTCAAACAATGTAAAATTATTTTGTATAAGATAATATAAAAAAATTTGATTACACACCATTTCAAAATTATTATTATACTTTTTTGTATGGTTAGCTTATAATATTTGTAAAAATATTAGTAATTAGACCGATAAAAATTAGCTTCTTAAAGTAGATAATGGATTTTCAGTAGTAATTATGAATTGGTTTCTATTTTATTTTATTTTTTCTTTTTAAAGATAATGGATTTCTAGTAGTAATTATGAATTGGTTTCTATTTTATTTTATTTTTTTAAATCTGTATAGATAAGGGATGAAATTTTTTAAACACGGGAGATGTATGCAATGGGATTTTGTAACAGAAGAGATAAGCGTGTAGATTTATACTAAAAATAGGAAAAATAAAAATAAATATTTATTGTCAAACAACGGTTTTGATAAACTAAAAATAATGAGCCGATTTTTTTGCCTATTCAGATTTGTCCAACAATTACTATATTAGGATAGGGGAAAAAATTTCTAAATTTGTAAAAAGGTTATTCTTTTTATATAATGATAGATTAATACTGGTTTGCGCAACTTTCAATCGATTAACGGTTCTGCCTAATCTAGTCAGAAATAGCTCATGTTCGGTATACAAGAAAACATGAAATAATTCAGGTGGTGGTCCATTTATAGCTAAATTCAAATTTCACCCCTCCCACCTCCTACAGCGTTCAATTAGATCAGTGTGGTTAAAGAATACAAATATCATGTACATTTTCTGCCATATCCGTTTTATATATAATTTCAAAATGTACTGAGCTTATGTGACAAACTCTCATGTTTTTGGAATCCTATTTAGCAAAAAATAATGCTTTAGAGTTAAGCTTGGATATAAATTAATATTTATATTAATTATATTATAATATCGTTTCTTATTATAACCATTGAATTGAAAATATATTTTAAAAGTTGATAACTTTTGTATTTTTTATCGGTTTTACATATATAATATGTCAAATTAATCATCTTTTGATGAGCTTCGATTTGACATCCATATTGTATATTTAAAATAATAAAAAAATATGTATTAACATTAATTAAAAAATAAAATTATTATCAATTAATATATTTATGTTTAATGTAGTTATAACTTATATGTTATAAGGTAGAAAATCTATTATAATATAACATATATAAGTCGCACAAGTAACATGTGTCATACTAAAATATATAATAATATATTCTCTCCTATTTTTATTATTTGTCACTTTGGCTTAATTGATCATTGATAAAATAAATGACGTTTTAAATATTTTGTTTATATTTTTCTATTTTTAACCCTCTATCTAATACACAGTGTCTCTTCATATTCCATCTCCATCGTTTTCCATAACATCCATTAAATAGGGTTAATATTATCAAGAAAAAAAATCTTAAATAGTGTATTGCATTTGAATTGATATTATGAAGTTCGTTTGCATTTTAGTATTTATTTATATATATAGTACAAAACAATAATATATATTCTTATAAATAAAATTTAAATTTATTTATCAAACTGAATTATTCATTTATTTAAGGTATATATTTTTGTACTTATATAATAGTAAATAATACCGATATTTTTATATGATATAAGTAAAAAAATTCAATACGAGTTGACATTTTCATTTAATGTACGAGTGTTTAATTATTATGATTAAAAAAATATAATTTAACAATTTAATTAAAACCCAAAGTAATGTTTTATATAAAATTAAATTATTTTAATTTTTTTAAAAAATTAAAAAATTTAATATTTTTTACAAAAGTTTTTTAATTCAACACTCATGTAGTACACGAGTATTGTATTAGTCTCATCTTATTTGCCATGATTTTACTGTTAGAGTGAAAAGACATTTATGTGACAGCCAAATGCCATGGCCTCATAAATATTTTGGATTTATTCTCATATCAATTTCAATATTTGTACCATTCCATGAAACAAACTAGTGTAGCTTTCGAAACATTTTCCTATGTATTATTTTCCATTTTTTTTATGTTGTTGCTGATTAAAAGATTCAACATTTGATTAATGCATGAGATGATACCAATTAACACTTGGATTATCATGTATTATCACAATTGATCATGTAATTATAAGACAATATAATCTTGATTGCTAATATATTGAATAGAACAAGATCTGGTGGAGGTACAATCACTTTTGTCCTCTCGGGCACAGGAAAAAGACCAAAGATACCCTCTCCATTGACCTGTTCATCACTGCCCTGTGTGGGCAGCTCTTGTAAATTCCACTTGATAATGTCTACAACACAATTACATAAGATTGAAATAATTATGTCTCATTTGCTAGTAATGGATTGCATGTACAAGATAAAAAATACCTGAAATCTGGCCAAAAGTAAAAACAAAGATTTTGAGAGGTTAAAAAGAACTTTTTTATACTAATGTTATCTTTGAAACGAAACGACTATTTTTACGAAATATATTTTTGTCAATACCATGAATTGGCTAGTCAAAACAATTAATACTTACACATATTCAAAATGATTATTGTCATACTCTAATTAAACAGTTATTACAATATGTTACTATTCGCTATCAGTTAATTGCCAAATAATTATACAAACATCTAAAAATTAGTGGTCGAAATGTGGTTGAATAACGGCTTTGGTTGGGTGGTCTAAGGTTCATTTTGTATATTAATCATTTTCCAATCCAATCTTAAGATCCCCACATCACCACCCCTCCTAACCTTTGACTAACGAAACCTTTTTTTTATTAATAATTAATTCGCCCCATTCTTTCTATTTTATTACGTTTTGCAAGTACTGATTAAAAGTTTGTTTACCTACAATCCAAACACGCCGGTGCCTCTTTGATGAATCATGACTGAAAGAGTAGATTAGCTACAATAATAATTGATTAGTTAATAAATAAAATTTTCATATATTTATGAGTACTATTGCCTCAAGAAAATAGCAACTGTATTTAAAATTTAAAATAATGTCAAACGCCATGTATCCTGTGACGAACATGTAACATGGTCGATCAATCACTCGATAATAATAAGAAATATCATATTTCAATTTTGTGATATGCTGTGACAAAATTGTTAAAATAATAGTTTCAAACACATTTTGAAGTGAACATTAATTTCTTACACGTGTTAAAATCTCGCGATTTTTGAATAACATATTTACCGTCATATGTTATTCTTGTACCATATCAATTGGAAAACGAATCATATTCATATAACTATAGGTCATGAATATATTAGTATAAATGTTGACAACAGTAGGTATTTTTAGGTGGAAGAATATACGCCATTTTTTGTGGAACATATGGCACAAGAACTAGATTCCAAAGGCACAATTATTATTATTTTTACATTATAACTACAACTAATATATACCATGTGCAATTTCATAATTTTGTATTTTTCAATTATTGGTGCTTTTTTTTTGTTCGTTACCCCTAATCAAATGCGTGATTTAAGTTCTTTGAAATATGATTAAAGAATATTAGGAAATTTAGGTTAAATATATCTTGATCGATCCATCTAAACTATCCAATTGGACAGTAAATTGTACCTAACCCAGTCCAACTTATTATTATATCTTAATAATTAATCCACGTAAACTATCCAATTGGACAGTAAATTGTACCTAACCCAGTCCAACTTTTGAAAGCCAAGCAACCAAAATATTCCAATACCTTTGAAAGTCAATATTGGGGACAATTTTCATTTTTTTTTTTTTTTTTTCTCTTGGACCGACCAGCTGCCAATTGGTAACAAATTCCCATTGGATTACCATTTGTGTAGGTCAAAAGTTTGTCAGCGTATATAGGATTTTTATGACAAAAGCATAGATTTTATGCTAAGTCAATATATTCCAAACTCTTGTATTGCAAAATTATTAAAACATCTTTAGTTTAACCTATGATAAGATTTGGGTTCTAACTGTTGGTATAAATAATGTTTTACTGTCTCATTGTACGGTAAATTAGGCTTAGATTTCGTGTCAGTTTTTATGAAATCAAATCTTCTATTTTATTTTTGTATTTCACATAGTTTTTGATTAATTCATTGGATGCATCACATGTGTATAAATATAAAGTCATCATAGATATATGTCATGCATCTAGTGAAATGACATACAAAATAAAGTATAAAATTGGAATTAGCAGGAAATCTCACTCCAATTTTTATTGTTGTTTATTCGGTATGCAATGTATCATTTACTTAGGTGGAATACTTATCCATTTTGTTTAAAAAAATTATAATCTCCATATTCCATATCTGATTGGATTTTATGTTTCACAAATTTATAAATCATGTTTTATTGTTTAGGTGTCTATGTCTTTAATTTACAATTAATTTGACTAATTGTAAAAAATAAAAGGAGATATTAAACTTTCAAATACTGCCAAAAATTTTTTATGTGGCAAATTATATACACAACTTCGACATTCTATAGTAATACGAATCAAACTGGCCATAAAACAGCTTAGAATCACTCTATTTATTACCAAAGGCAAAAAAATTATTATTTTGTCCATTCTAATTGCAGAAGGAATCAGTATATTTATTAGATATTAGTCCAATTTCATTTTTTATATACAATGCTATGTAGTTATTATTCCAACTAGTAATCACCCGTGCGATGCACGGGGAAATTATTATCTATACGCTTTTTAGAATGCACTTTTGTATATAAATTATGTAATAATGCAATGATCATGATCATAAGAATAGACATATAAACATATAATTAAACTGAAAAGATTATATATTATTGAACACTTCCCTATATACAACATTATTGGTTTGATTCTTTGGCATGTCATCTTCACCACAAATTAAGATTTTTAAACATTTTCGGTTAGTGACATGTGAGACAACAACATATAACTGGTCATGACTGAACACTGGTTTATTAAGAAATAAGCAAACATGAGATAAGGATTTTCCCTAGCTCTTGTTTATAGTCATGACGCAAGAAACCATAATGGGAAACTGCCGCTGTTGGAACTTGAAAGGAATTCTAACATCATAAGAAGTTATGACCATTTTTGGAATCAACACCTTATCACCAGCATGATCTCCTGTAATTATCTTACACTCAAGAACATGACTGGATAGCTTTGTCACAACCAATCGTGTCCCATTACACAAACCCATAGAATGATCCATGTTCCGCAATAACATGACCGGAGTTCCAATTTTCAAACACAACTCATGGTTCGGTATTCTGGAACACTTGATACAATTAAAAAACTCAGGCATATGGAGATCAGACAAAAAATCATTATTAGAATCCGATTGCATGTACTGTCATAACTCAAGTACATACGACCATCCAACAAATTCAATGATGTCATGTACTTATTGATAGACTCGGCCACATCCAACGTCGGCGCTATAATTCAAATTACAAATCAACTCCCAAATTTTCAAAGAATTTAAAAAAAAGTTATCAATTGTAGTAAAATCTAAAATTTTAGGCGAGAACTTTTTTTCAACTTAAAGTAAATCCCTATTGTTATTTTATAGTGTTAGATTGAATTTCCAAAAGAACTATGTCAAAGGTTTTGACTCAAATTTTTTATCAAGTTTCTATAAATGATTTTTTAATCAACCTATTTCAATATATATATAGATATAGATATAGATATAGATATAGATAGATATATAGATATATAAGTACATATATAGTACTCCCTCATTTTTTTAATAAGTATCGTTTTGAAAAGTTGCACAGTAATTAAGATTTTTTTTTTTTGTAAATAATAACCCTAATTAATGAGAATAGAGATGGATGTTTTGATAAAAGATGAAGAATGAATATGAAAAGATGTAGTGTATTTATTAGCTAGATTGGGGTAATAATGAAAAAATATGTACAAAAGATCCAAAATGTCATTTATTTGGTTAATTGTTAATAAAGTCAAAATGACATTTAAAAAAAAAAAGAGGTAGTATTTATTAATATATAAAAAAACAAAGGATTTATTATATATAATAATTTAAAACTTACCAAGAATGTTTAAATTACTTATAACGAAACTTGTTTTATATGGCTTGATATTATATTTACATTGATATATTTTGATCTCCTACAATCATGCTCCCTAAGTAACTAATAAATTAGATATCCTTGGTGTATATATTTCACATGTGACCTTTCAATTCGGAAAGAATCAATTGACATTATCCTCATCCACAATTCAACATCATCCTCCCGGTTTTTTTGTTAAGAAATTGATTCGAATATTGCTTTTAAAATCTCATTTTTTTTACTCAAAATGCACGTGCTTTTTAACAAATTTTCCTAAATTAGTAAGTCAAACAAATTAATTAATAAGTCAAACATTCTATTTAAGTATTTTTCCAAGAACCTTTTTATATATATTAAAAGGAATCATTATTTACTCCAGAAAATGAAGCCGATTTTCCTACCAATAAACTGATTTTTTATCAAACAAATTGATCCGAATATTTTTTTAAACCAAATAAAATATCATCAATTTTTCCTAAAAATGCAACCGAATTTTTCTAACACTGCACCAATTTTTTTACCAAACAAATTGAATTGAAAATAATTTTAATAAAAAATTGAAACAATTTGTTAATGTTTATGCAACTGTCTCTTTCCTAAAGAAAATGATATGAACTTAAAAAAAAATGATATGAACTTACCAAAATTTCGGTAAAATATGGTTAAGAAAAAACATAAGAATCTAAAAAAATTGATGCATTTAAATTTGAATAGTTGCACACAATTTTTCCTAATAAATTGGATAAGGTGACTTTAAATATCAAAGATGAATCACTTTTGTTACCAAAAATATGGACACAATTTCGAATGTACATCCCGTCCAAATATAAGTTTTATTCTAAAATAAAAATTGCACGTGGTTTTATCCAATTTACACACCTTTTTTTTAAAAGAAAAAATTATTCAATAAGATTGGAAGAATTGATTAAGAATTATACAACTATTTGTTTCCTAAATTCGTATCCAATTTGTACGGTTTTTAAATTAATTTGTATTTAGAATTGTTTTTATAAATAATTGACACATTTTTTGCATAAAAATCTCCAAATTTGTTACCAAAATATATGATTTAAATTTTGGTAAAAAAAAAACAAAATATGATGCGAAAAAAATGGGATTCAAAATTTGCCATAAGAATCTTCAAATTAGTTACCAAAAAAATAGGATTCAGATTTTGTTACTAAAGATTCACATGTATTTTTTCGAACTTTCCATTTATAGTAAGTCAATTGTTTTATTTATTAAGTCAAACTTTCTATTAATGTATTTTTCCAACAACCTCTTTATATATATATAGATTTCTTATAATCGTTCTTAACATAGAACGGACTAATATTCTATTATTTTCACTAGTTTGTAAGCTTTTAAAAGAAACAAAACATAAGAAAATTCTTCAGCTGTCAGGAATGGAATTCAAATGTTAAAATTTAATTATTTAATAATGCGCTTGTAATTAGAGCATGTGATTATTTTTGTCAAGAAATTGGAACATGCGTGATTGTAATGCTCACGGAATTCAACTGAAAACATTATCTTATCTGCACCTAATCAGATGTCAATTACTTAAACAAAACATTAATAATAACAGAAAAAGTAACTTTACAAGTCCGCAATCAAATAATAAAAGACAACTCCAAAGTCCACAGTACTTAATCGTGTGACACCAAATATGAAAGCAGCTTTCATTAATTATCTTTTGATTATATATATAAACCTGCATTGACTTTTTCTTTTGTAATAAATAATGGCAGATTATTATATACTCCAATTCATTTGATTATTTGTATTTCTTGCATCAAGATTAGCCATAATGGATATTTAAATTTAAAACTAAGCCGACAGTAAACATAAGCGCATGTGATTAGCACCACTACAAGAAAATAATGAAATTTCAACGGAAATATATTCTAATAGAATTCCAACGGATATTTCAATGCTATTATTTCCAACAAAAATATTCCGTTGGAATGAGTTTTCCATTGGAAATTTCGTTGGATTTTGACGATTTAACGGTAGATTTTCCAACGGTGGTGGAAATAAAAATTCCAACGGAAATTCCTACGATCAAAAGCCGTTAGAAATATAGCCGTTGTAATCATCAAATTTCATTTAAAATTCCAATGAAAAATACATTCCAACGGAATATTTCCGTTGTAAATTCCATTGAAATAATTTCAACGGAAGCTATACCATTAGAATATCCGTTGGAATTTCCATTGGAATATATTACTGTTGGAATATAACAATTTTTTTACAGTGCACTAAAAAAAAAAAAGAACAACCAGAACCGTACACAAAGAACACTTCATCCCAATTTCGGGACAAAATGATTAAGACACGAGAATAAATTGAATAATAATTTTTACATAATTTTTTAAATTTTTACTTTAATTAAATTCAAGATTTGAACTTATTTTGATAAATAAGTCAAGCTCGAGTTTGAGTATTTATGAGTTGATAGTTTGAGGTCGGCTAGTTTACATATCTTATATATGCCATGCATCAATTATTTTGTGCATTAGAATTTGAAATTTGTGAGAAATTATAACTCGAGTTTTCTCATAGTTTTTGTACATTATTTGATATCGTTTATTCTTATAATTAAATTTAAACCTCTTGAATCTTTATTCTTATAATTAAATTTAAACCTCTTGAATAGCTACATGTATATGATGCGAAATAATTACATGGCCATGCACTTTCTTATGTTATTGTAATTTCTTGTTACAATAAAATCACTACAATTTCTTGTTCTAATAGTTGAATTGTTATATTCTTTCAATATAAATATACTCAAATGTTATATTTTAAAATACAATATAAAGAAAAATATGATAAGTATGCTTAATTTTTTAATTTATTTTTTTTAATGCCAATGCCTAAAGTTAGCCTAACGTAGCATTTGTGATAAACAAAAAATGTCACACAGAGAAGATAGTCTGGCGAGCAACAAAATCTCGGTTCACTTCCAAATAGCCAAAAAAAAATAATAATAATAACAATAATAATAAAATGATCATGCTTGATATCTCTAAAACCAAAAGAATTGTACAGCAATTATCACATATGACGTGTATATATATATTGTTAACAAAAGCTATATAACCCATTGTAACACTGGCAATTGCTACACAGCTGACCCTTCTGAAAACCCAACTGCCAACACAAACACATCCGGTGAGGTGGCGCCTCCACCTCAACCGCGGGCTTCAACTCGGGCTGGGCCCAAAATGACGATGGGTCAAAAGAAGCACTTTTCACGCACTTGGGCCGAGAAGGATTAAGCCCAATAGACAGCTCCAAGTCAAGCCCATGGGCCGAGCCCGAATCTTCGGGTGGCTGGAACTCTTCAGTTGTGCTGCTGCTGCATTTGGCCGTGTCGGCTGAGGCAGAGCTGTTTTCTTTTTCGGTCGAGCGCCTGAAGTCGAGACAGGTGGCGGCACCGGATTGGAGGTGGCGATGGGTCTTTGGGTCTATGCCACGGCCGATAAGTTTGCGTTTGATGTGCGTGTTCCAGTAGTTCTTGATCTCATTATCGGTTCTTCCCGGCAGCCTCCCAGCTATCAAGGACCATCTAACAAAAAATAAAATAAAATAAAATAAAAATCAATTAATTAATTTGTTTATTACAAATGAAGTGCTAGAATAATTAAAAAAAANAAAAAAAAAAAAAAATTATAAAATTTCAAAATAATAACAATAAAAATCAAATTGGACAAGAAAATTAATAATCAAGGGCAGAGTAGACAAACTTATTCCCAAGAAGGCTATGGAGTTTGATAATAATCTCATCTTCATCTTCAGTAAAATTGCCCCTTTTGAGGTCAGGCCTCAGATAATTTATCCACCTCAGCCTGCAGCTTTTCCCACATCTAAGCAATCCTAAAATCACATAAAATAAATAATAAATTAATTAACTCCATAAAAAAAAACAAAAAAAAAAAGAAAAAAAGTACAAATTAATAGTATTATTTTTGGTCCTGATTATTGGGCATGCATAAAGTAATTGTACCTGCGGCTTTGGGGAGGGAACGCCAGCAGCCTTCTCCGTGGGCACGGATGTAATTGATGAGGCGTTGGTCTTCCTCTTTAGTCCAAGCGCCTTTATTGGTATGCGCTTTCTCGCAGCAAGGCGATCGCCCCATAGCCTAAAAGCGTTGTTTCAGACACTAGCGACTTTGTGAATTGGATTTTGGGGTTTTTTTTTTTATTATTATTATTATTTTTATTATTTGGAGTGAATGAGATAGATAGACTTGTGATTGAGATTGAGAATATGGAGGAAAAGTGGGGGGTTTTGGAGTACTTTTCGAGAACAAATTGGGAAGATTGTTGAGATATATATTATGGGCTTTTTAGGGGGTAGGGTGGGGTCTATAATGGGGATGGTGAGACTTGGAAGAAAGTAGAAAAAATTTATTATTAAGAGGTGGACTAGTATTATTATTTTTAAATAATTAGTACGTAGTCAATGCCATGTACAATATTAAATAAGTCATTTTCACATAGCTTGTCCGTTAAGTAGCTCGTGCGATTCTCGGAAAATATTAAATGAGTGGACCTAGCTTGTCTGTTCATGCCTAAAAAATAATAAAGTTTGATCATTTATCTTTTTACATTTTTTCATCAACGTCATTTTTTTTGTCGGAACATTAAACTTGGTCTGATAGAGATAGCCCGTAAATTAATTAATATATTATCTCTCTTTATAATAATATAAATTTAATTTCATTATATATATATTTATTCCTTGATATAAGAAAAATAATAATTTTACGTAATCTTGTTTCTCGTATAATACTCATATTATTTTATTATAAAATTTATTGTAATATAATGCCATTATTATTTATACAAGTTATAGATGTAGTCTACTTCTTCTTTTTGTTTTATGTAATTAAAATATTTAATGTATGTTCATATTATCTATTAATGTAATTAATTTAAATTATGTAAATAAATTTAAAGTAAAACATTTTGTACAAACATTTTACAATATATACACAAATGTTTTTTTAGAATTTAATTTTTTTATAATAAATAAACATCTTTGAAATTCTATTCAATTATTAAACATCCTTCATATAAATTCGAAATCGTAATTGAATTCTATGCAATTATTAATTCCGTCCGATGTTATGGGAAACAAATCATTCGGAAATGTAACAAAATGATAAGGAATTTTAAAATTTAAATTTTAAATGAGACATGTTTCTACTTGAATTCTATGCAATTATTATTTTGTCCGATTTTGTGGCAAACAATTCATTCGGGATTTAATTGTAACAAAATGATAGAAAATTTTAATATTTAAATTTAAATTTTAAATGAGACATGTTTCTACTTGAAGTTTATATGTCCGATTTTATTGCAAAACACACCAATTAAGGATGAATTAATGCAAACCGGTTTTTTAACAATAAAATAATAACACAATTGAAAAAAATTGATGGAAATAAAATGTATTTAATTGTCCTTTTACTTTTTAGGATGACTCTTTATATAGATATAGATATAGATATAGATATAAATTTTGTATTATTGACATTTTTTTTATTTGTTTGGAAAATAAAGTATATTATGAATTAGAATAACTCATAATAGACATATGTTAAATGTAAAGATTTTGTTTACAGAATTATGTGTTGACGAAATCTTGGGGGGTGTATTCAATTCGGAATTTAAGTGACATTTTAAGACTTTTCGAGATTTGAGACTTTCTAGGATTTTCAGATTTTGGAAGAATTCTATGAAATCTCAAGTCCGGAGGTAGGATTTGAAGTGAGATTTCATATAAGGTTTTTTGTTTAGAAATCCCACAAAATCTTAAAAAGTCTTAATAAATCCTAGTGTCAAAAAAAATAAATACCTCAGGATTTTGTAAGACTTTTGAAAATCCCAATTGAATACCCCAGGATTTTTAAAAGTTTTAAAAAGTCTTAACAAATCTAAATTGAATACACCAGGATTTCTAAAGTCTTAAAAAGTCCTTAAAAATCCTAATGAAATACACTTAATTTTTTATTTTTTCCTAATTTTGTAACGATATAACAATAGATGTTTGACATGTATATTTTTTGTAATCAATTTGTAAATCAATCTGGTAGTGTAGACTAACTCTAATTATATAATAGTTCAATACACCACTCTATATATTTTTAAAATATATATATATTTATATTATGAAATACTTGATTTACACTTTTTTTTAGAAAGTGTATAAATCTATTAATTTGATTGTTTACCTATGAATCGATCTAACAATCATATATCTGTCAAAACATATATGATCACTCAATATAAGGAAAACAGTGGCTACTCAATACTCATATTCAAATTTTTTATTTGTCAATGCACAATTTAAGGATGAAAGGGAAGAATTGAATACTTCCCTTCACCTATCAAATAGAATATGATATGAATTGTTAGTTTTAGAAATAAATAAATTAATTAATTTAATAGCACTTAAATTTGAAAAATTGTGAATCGGTTATAATTAATTAAAGTGGTAAAGCACATCTTTCCAGAGGAGAAAGAGGCGTTTAACTTCATGCATTGGCGATTATGTGTATTGACATATTTATTTTCTATAATTATAAGAAAATATTGTTTTTATTATTAATAAAATATTAAAATAAAATTACATTAAAAAAATTTATTTTATGAAAATAGGAAAAAAAAATATGGTTTTGGGCCGGACAGTTGGGGGTGTAAATTGATAAGTTGGTAAGAAAGACAAATTAGTTAATGGATGGGGTTGGATTCGGTAAGTTGGTACACACTTTAACAGGTCGGTTGGGCTTTATGCTGTGGGCTCCACTTTCCCCAATTTCAACTCACACCTTGTATCAATCTATTTGGATATCTCAGAATTTTAGCCGTCAGATTAAAAAAAAAAAAAATGCCCCTAACTATATGTGATCTAACGGCTAAAATTACACACGGACACTATGTAGGATCAATTAGCCATCTATTAACACTAGCCATACTCGAGTCTCAACCGTAAGATCAATAAAATTCGACAATTCAAAATTCGATATGTGGTCAATGTCTGAGCCATTAGATCGATCATAAATACACGCGCGATTATATGTATGTAAATGTAATCTAACGATTCCGAATTAAATGTCCGGCAGAGTGGAATGTTTCATATTAATGTATTATTGGACAATTTAGGCATAGATAAAGTGATTAATTAGTAGGTTAATAAGGAATCAAATAGAGTTGTTACACACATGGGTTTATTTTGTACAATTGCCTGAACATAGATGCTTTTTCTTCTAATTATCTATATTATATAAGATTTATATGACATAAGGTTGAAAAATGCTTTATCTGTCGGTCAAATAAATAATAATATGTGAATAAGTTGAAAAATTATTTCATTTTTCCATAAAATTAAATACGATGGCTACTTGGACAGGAACATATTTACGTTTGGTTAGTGTAAAGTTTTCTTGTTCCGGATCACGAGTCTTTGTTGAATTATTGCAATGTTGATGTAACATGGACTAACACGCTTCAATTATTATTGTTATTATTAAAGGAACTTTGGAGATCAAACTTATCACAAATAATAATAATAATAATAATAATGGAATTTGCAAAACAATTTACGACATTTACATTTACTGCAACTTAAACATAATTTTATTTTAAGAATTCTTTAAATCCCACCAAGTTTTTAAGAAGCTGAATGAATGAAGTATTTCCTTTGATAATGCAGACTGTGGCTGAACAAAAGTCGAGCCTTGTGGAATTGTGGTTTGCATCTATGTTTAAAAAAAAAACATAAGAATTTTGCCTCTGAATACCAGTGTGTTTGAGCAAATTAGAAAATTTATTAAATTATATAAAATAGTAAGGAATTATATTTATAACAATTAAGGGAAGAAACTGGGGAAAAAAAAAATAGAAAACAGAATTGACTACATGAATTCACCATTGCTGCATTGCAACATGGAAGATTTTAAGCTACCAAAAGAAGTTTTATTCAAATTAAGGAGCTATATATACTATTTCTACAAATGTGAAGTGGGGTTCCAAAATGTTCATTGCTTACAAAGGGGTCAATATAATACAAAATAAAATCTCAGGGGCAATACTACAATTTTCCAGAGCTAGCTGGGTTTCTGTGGCAATTACTACTAATCAGACCAAGCCTCAATGGTGCTTTTTCTTCTAATTATCTAAGATCATTCAAAATTCAGAAATACTAAAAGGGAAAACACACACACACACAAGGAAAAAAAAAAAAANAGTGGAGGGAGGAAAAAAAAGGCAAAGAGAATTTGGTCGGGTTTGTGTTGGTGCATTTGTTAGCACTTGGGATTTTTAACTTAAAAGCCCGAAAATGACCATTAAACCGAACCTCTGCTGGGACTCGCCATGTCATCCTTATTCTTGACAGGGCCATTGTACATTTGATAATCGAGGTTTTCTTTACTTCTATTACGACGTTGTTTGTGGTGCAGTGGATTTTGAACTTCCATCTGCTGTTGCTTTTGCATGTGGTAAAGAGTTTGCAGCCTCCCCATTTCTCTCTCTAGCATGCCTTGTTCCCCTGCAAACAATTTTGAAAGATCAAAGATTTGAATGTAATTTACTTTCATTTAATGTTCAGATGATGAGAGTATCCAATATGGCATTGGAACAAATAAAAGCAGCAAAATGAGGAAAGCAATAGATATATGGTTACATTGTTTGATAAGCTGCTCATGCGAAATGCTCTCTAGGCGCTGCCTAAGGGCTCGATTTTCCATCGTCAGTAGCATATTTTGCTGCTCAAGGAATTCAAGCTCGGCAGAGAATTGTGATCCTTCTGCCTGTTAAAAGGGGAACATCAATAAATTTGGCAAGTTTTAAGTTCCAACTGTTGCAAACTGTTTTTTTTAGGTGGACTGGTATACAGAGATACCCTGAGGTTTGTAATATTTACATAAGACACCCAAAAAAGTTCAGAAATTACAAAGTTAGTTCTAATTTCTCAAGAAATGCGAGGTGCATGTTTGAAATTATTTTCAAGATCTCTGGACCTTTTTGTAACTACTCAAAACTGGTGTAGATTATGCATTATCCTTTTTTCTATAACTTTTCTTTTTGGCCTTTATGCAAGATGCTTTACCTTCAAAATTTGAAGAGTCCTTTCCAAATGAGATATGTATTGAAGTTTCCTTACCCTCGACCGATGAGCATTGTGCCTGCACATTCGTGTATAAACATCTCAAGCTTATTGTCCTAACAAACAACTCTGACAAGATTTTCAGCACAACTCACATATAGGGTGAATAAATTCAAATTTTACTACAACAAAGTTCGAATATCAAGCTTGGTGAGATTTCAGAATGTTAAGCTAAAAAATTTCTTACTGTTTAGAACGTTTAGAATCCGCCTTAGATCCAGAAGGCTTAACATCAGAACCAGTAGCTCTATTGAGTGAGTCTTCAAGTTTTCGCGAACGAGACTCGTCTCTGCTGTGCTCTACCAATCCCTCAGAGCCCTGCCAAAAGAAAATAGCAGCTTCCAGCATGTTAGTCTGGATCACACCCCTCTTTGACAAGCTGCAAATCCGTATTTTACAAGATATCCTTTTGATCCACCATAATGTGTCAAAATTGATCAGGTGGGTTAATTTCGAGCGGACAGCCATACTTTTTT
>BKCP01005405.1:1976848-1994423 GCA_008636005.1 Striga asiatica | reverse complement strand
GCAAAAGTAGCGAGCTTGTAGTTTAAGAGAGTGAATACAGTTGATTCATTACAAAACTTATCATGAGCTAGCTATAGTTAAAATATTTCGCATGCCCCTATATTTGTTCCTTTTCACAAAATTTGCACTCAACAGGCAGCAGCACTCGTCAAGAAAACGCAAACCTTCAATGGACAACCGTAATTTTGAAAACTAGCTACCTTTTATCGTGAATAGGTGAATACGTCAAATAACTTTCCGAATCAGCACAATTCATTTCCATCCACACACACACATAAAAGTAAAGCAAAATTAAACAAAATAAAAATACCTGATTATTCTTCTGGGCCAACGACAAACCCCGTCTGGCCTCGTTCAGGCCCACATTCCTGAAGGGCATAGAATTACATGGCCCGAACAATGAGTCTATGTACTTCGACTCATCCTCGAAGTTGAAAGCCTCGTCTGCCAAATTCCCCAAATATGCATAAGAGTCGCTCGCCGCTCGACGATGACCTCGGTCAAAGATAACGGTCTCCGTCTCGTTAAGAAGGTCATCGAGCCACGAGGGCTGCTCGTCTATGAGTAAGCTCTCGGACGAATTTAACCCTTCCTCATTAGCTTTAACATTGAGCGAGGAATCAGGAAGTGAGGAAGGGGAAAACGGGCTGTATTTCCCTGTGTGATCTTCAAAGGCTTTTAGGTTTGACGAGCCATTTGTGGTGCCCATTTCCAAGAAATGCGGGCCCGCCTGTTTGTAAAAACGTGAGATTGATTGATTGGGTTATGTCGAGTTAGAAAAAAGCATGCGGTGTATAGGATGTGGAAAATTGTTTTCTTACAGAGTTTTATGAAAAGTTTGACAACTTTTTTATTGAAGCTATATAATGATATTGATTTGATACATTTCTAGTGAAGAACAAGAAGCACCAAATGCAGTATGAATTACAAACTGACTGCACGGTGATTCGATTTGATATGATTTGATTTGATTTTGTATCTATTGATTGAGGAACGAACCAAACTGCAGGCTTTCAACCAGTGTGACGAGTTCTTCATCCCAGCATTTTGAAAAAAAAAAAAGAAAAACACAACAATCACCACATATAGTTCAATGTATATTCTCTTGCGCCAATCATCAAACATTGTGTGCGTGTATTCAACAAAAATCAAAAGTCACAAACAACAGTCTGTACACATCAAGCACACTGTACCTTTACGTCACCGTCCTAGAGGGAGAGGGAGAGGGACAGAGAGTACGGCCTTCAAGCGGCGGTGGCGACGGCGGAGAGGATTAAAGAAAGTGGATCACATGAATGGCACCACAGCGATTTTCACCAGAGCCCACGTCTCCAGAATTCGAAGCTCTGGATTCTGGAGGCGGAATCTGATGAACGAAAAACAGGAGGGAATGAAAAAAGGGAATTAAAAGGGGGGAAATGGGAAGAAAATGTGAGGAAGATAGCAAGCGCAATTTGTGCCGGCCGGTATGAAAAATGGTGGCCGGAGATTTGTCCATCCTTGTATTACGGTTTTTCATTCCACCAACGTTGGCATGAGATTTTGATGNAAAAAAAAAAAAAGGAAAAAAAAAAAGAAAAATAATATCATGCCATAATTGAAATAAATAGAATAAAAGAAGAAGAAGAAATAACAACATATTCTACATTGAGATTCAATATTTTTTTCACAATCTGGTGATAATAGATATATCGTGTACCGAAAAATTGATAATAAATACAAATGAATGAGCTTTTAAAATATATTTATAATTTAAGTTAGTTAAATATTGTATGAATTTAAAGTTTTTATAGACATAGATAAATTAATAAAAAAATTCTATATTTATAAATAGGGAGAGAAAACCATCCGATGGCTTCATAAAATTTTTGTATAATATATTTGGCAAAATACAACTCAAAATTCTTGAACATTCCTTATTTGCAACCTCTTTAATCCTCTCTATATATAATTTCATAATGCGCTGAATCTACGTGACAAACTCTCACGCTTCGAAATCTTATTTGACAAAAAACCATGCTTTGAGTTAGACTTGAATATAAATTAATATTTTTTATCACACTAAATTCATGATTGATTTTTTCCTTCTTTACTTGTACAATTAGTTATCATAAACTATTTTATGTTTCATTTTCCTACATTACCATACATCAAATTTCATTTTCTTATATAATTCATTCATTAGTTTTTATAAAGGTTTTTATAACTTTTTTGTTTGTATTTTATTTTTCATATATGATATATCAAATTAACTATCTTTTAACGATTTTCGATTTGACGTCCATATTATATATATAAAATATAAAACATTAATATATATATATATATATATATATCCTTATAAATAAAATTTAAATTTATTTATCAAACTAAATTAAATTATATCAAATAAAACTATAAATTATATTATAAAATAATAGAAATTGGTATGTATTCCTTTAAAAATGATATTTATTTCAAATCTAATTGGTATGTTGTCAATCTAATAAAAATAAATAATTATTTATCTAAATTATAAAATTACATATAAAGTTAAAAAATTGTGAAGCACGACTGATACGACACTTGATGCATTAGACATCTAATTAAGTAAAAAAAGTAATTTATTTTGCTTAATATTAAATAAAAATATTCTACACTTATGCATATACATATCACCATATTATTTCTATTTATTTAAAATATATATTTTTGTACTTATGTAATAGTAAATAATATCGATATTTTTATATGATATAAGTAAAAAAATTCAACACGATTTGACATTATAGAAATAATATGGTGATATGTATATGCATAAGTGTAGAATATGATTATTTAATAATCCCTCCTATTCATAATAAGTGTCGTTTTAAGAAGTTAAACACTAATTAAGGATATTTTTTTTGTCAATAATAACCCTATTTAATGAAGATAGAGAATGATGTTTTGGAAAAAAAATGAAGAGTGAATATGAAAAGATGTAGTGTATTTATTAGCTAAATAAAGGTAATAATGGAAAAATATGTACAAAAGATCCAAAACGACATTTATTTCGATAATAGTTAACAAAACCAAAATGACATTTAAAAAGAATAGGAGGTAGTATTAAGCAAAATAGATTAATTTCTTTACTTAATTAGATGCATACATCAAGTGTCGTATCAATCGTGCTTCACAGGTTTTTTAACTTTATATGTAATTTTAGAATTTATATAAATAATTATTTATTTTGATTACATTGACAACATACCAATTAGATTTGAAATAAATATTATTCTTAAAAGAATACATATCAATCCATGATTGATTTTTTCCTTCTTTTCTTCTACAATTAGTTACCATAAATTATCTTATACTCTTTTTCCTACATTACCATACATTACATTTTATTTTCTTATTTAATTCATTAATTAATTATTATAAATGTTTCTTCTTCTTATTTTAAGATTTTATAACTTTTGTGTTTGTATTTTATTTTTTATATATGATATATCAAATTAACTATCTTTTAACGATTTTCGATTTGACATCCATATTATATATATAAAATACAAAATAATAATATGTATTCTTATAAATTAAATTTAAGTTTATTTATCAAACTAAATTAAAAGATATCAAATAAAACTATAAATTATATTAGAAAGTAAAAGAAATTGGTATGTATTCTTTTAAAAATTATATTTATTTCAAATCTAATTGGTATGTTATCAATATAATAAAAATAAATAAATATTTATCTAAATTCTATAATTACATATAAAGTTAGAAAACTGTGAAGCACGACGGTTACGACACTTGATGTATTAGCCATCTAATTAAGTAACAAATTAATCTATTTTGTTTAATATTAAACAAACATATTCTTTACTTATGCATGTACATATCACCATATTATTTTTATTTATTTAAGATATATATTTTTTTACTTAATAATAATAAATAATATCGATAACTTTATATGATATAAGTAAAAAAATTCAATATGAGTTGACATTTTCATTTAATATACAAGTGTTTAATTATTATGATAAAAAAATATAATTTAATAATTTAATTAAAACCCAAAATAATATTTTATATAAAATTAAATTATTTTCGTTTAGAAAAGTAATATTTTTTACATATCCTTCCTAATTCAACACCGTGTATTCACACGGGTATTGTACTAGTTTAATTATGAATTACGGAAATAATGAATTTTAATGAAATTTGGATTTCATTTTACCAAAAAAGGCTGAAATTACAGAAATAATGAATTTTGGTACGCTGAAATTTGGATTTCATTTTTTTGCCACCAGCTTTTGTTATCCAACTGCTGAAATAAAAAACGCTACCTTTTGCAGCGAGCAACGTTTGAGTTTAGCTTATCACAATAAAAATACTAAAGTCTGTTTGATTGTTTATGAAATAATTTGTTCAAAATAAATTATTTTGGTTAATCACATTTAATTTTAAAAAAAATAATATAATTAATTATTAGTAGAATTTTAAGAATATATTAAAATCAATGTGAGTAAATTATTTTATAAAGCCCTAATTGCCCACTCTGGTTCTCTTGCCCTTCCAATTTTCTTTCCATTTCCAAAACAAATTCACAAACTCACAAATTCGCTCGAACCAAAAAAATCATCTCTTCCGCTGTTACCCTTCCGGTTGCTCTTCACCGAACGCCGATCACCGCCTCCTCATCCGCCAGCACATCCTACTCTTCTGCCGGCGCATCCCACTCTCTTGTCGAGAGCGAATTCCCTTCACACAGAGGTACTCTCTCGCACTCTCTCTCTCTCTCTCTCTCTCTCTCTCTCTCTCTCTCACACACACACACACACACACACACACGCTCTCTCTCTCTTTATGTTCATCATCAATTTGAAAGGAATATGATATTTGGGATTAGAGAGTAAACAAAGTAACTGATAGTTCCAAATCTTAAATTTAGGGTTTACAGATTGTTGATTGATTTGGGAACAAGAATTTGATGTTTCACTTTTTCCTTCTTTTCTACGGCAATTTATGTTACATTTTGATGTTGGAATATAAAATCTGGGGGACTAAGGACAGTAATGTGAGTGTTCAGTTTCCAAATGGATCTTTTAGTCCAAATANCAAAAAAAAAAAAAAAATGAAAATAATGTGAGTGTAAGTGTGACAGAGAGTCCAAATAGCAAAATCTGGTTTGAGTTGTTCGGATTTTTCCATGTGGGTGCTGAGTGAAAATGGATTGGGGAAGTTACTGGAGCAATGTTAATGGATGTATTTTGGGTAAAAATAACTTAATCTTATAGCTATTTTCGGAGTATTTAGTTTGGTGAGGAAGTGTGTAGAAAATATAATCACCGTTTGTTTCCCAGCTACTAATGCTTGATATGCATAAGTTTTATATTATTATACATTATTTTCATCTCCTTCCTGGATGGCAAGAAAATATAGATTACGGATATGCTTTATCAGATTTTCATTCATCTGTGTAATATGCAATTGAAAATTATTGTATCATAATCCTGTTTCACATTTGTACTGTAAAAAATGGATTTGTTAAACATATTTTTAACTTCAAACGTTTCTGTTTCACATTTGCATAGTTAAAAATGGATTTGTTAAACATATTTTATTTTAAACATGTAGTGATATGAAACTCTGGAAAATGTGTAAGTGTTGCTATTAGATCATGGTTAATGGCATGTCCTTGATTTAATATTTTCTTAAAAAAATTGATAAATGACAAATGATAATAATCTTGAAAAATCGTGTGCTATATTAGAAAATTAACTAAGCAATCGTGTGTTATCCAAGAAATAAATTGTTATACTCAATCTTGAATATAACTTCTAGCATAAAATCGTGTGTTATCTTAAATAAATTTCCTTTCCGTGTAGTTAATGGCATGACCTTGATTCCTCTGTAGTTGATCTTCTCGGGGCTCATCATCATATGATAAATGACATGGAATGACCTTGATAAATGGCATGACCTTCACTCCTGAGTGAAATTATTGGTGAAATTATAGCAATGATTGAATAATTGTGTGTACTTGATAACTTCACAAAATTCGATTAATGTGATTTTAGCTTTGAAATTTATTTGGTGTTTAGATGAAAACCCCTATTGAAAAGAACCTTGAAGGAAGTGAAGGAGGTGAAAAAAATAACAAAGGAGGTAGAGTTTATTGGTCCAAAGAATTAATATACCTCCTTTGTGATCTTTGTATCGAACATGCTGAAAGGAGTAAGGGAAAAGGAAAAAGTGGAGTTGTCACAGGTCAAAGATTAGTGTGGAAAAAGGTGGTATCTGAGTTTCAAAAAAGAACTAGCTTGCCATGGGATAAAAATAAATTAAAGAACAAAGTGGATTGGATGAGAACTAGGTGGAGCCTGTGGAAACAATTGAAAGGCAAGGAGACCGGATTAGGCTGGGATCTTATAAAAGGGACTATTGATGCTACAGATGAATGGTGGGCTTTGAGAATTAAGGTTGGTTCACTTTAAAGTTTTTTATTTACTTGGTTCCCATTTATAAAGAGTGTAAATCTTAGTTATATATTTTCACGTGTTACATTTAGGAAAACTCCAAGTATAAAGTGTTTCGAGAAGAAGGGATCGATACAGAACTTGAGTGTAAAATGGATCAAATTTTTGCTATTTCTGCCCAAGGCAAACTTAAATTTACTCCAGTATCAAGTTTACAGCAAAAACATGTGATGCAAGAAGTTGATGAGGTGCATGTTCCTTCTCCATTACATGAGAGCGGCAATGATAATTATGGTGGCGACAATTGTTGTGCGGCAGATGAATCATGCGACGAGGTATGGAGAGAGATTAGTCCGTCCCGTACATCTACCTCTATCCGTTCTCCTGGTGACATACAAATTGAAGCGAATGATGGGAGAAAAGGTAAGAGGTCCTTTGTTGGGAACTTCTCAGAAAGTAGTAAGGCTGCAAGAACCAACTCAAGTAAGAGAGCAGAGGCTGCAACAATTCAAGAAATGCTTGGAAGAATGATGCAAACAATTTCAGAAAGAAGTCATTCAACAGAAAAAATTATTACTTCAATGAAGAATATGATAAGTTTGCACATGGATATAGTGAAGTCAATGAAGGAAAAGTCTAACTATGACCTTGGGGATGCTGTGGCCAAATTATGCACTCTTTCGGATTTGACAGCTACTTCGCCAGAATTTTTCTTTGCTTGCACGATGTTCGAAGATCCACAAAAAAGAACTATTTTCTTTGGCTTGCCTGATGATAATAGTAGGGTTGAATATATTAAGTACATGTATAAGGAGAGTAGGAAAACAAATAGTTAAGTTTTATCTTTCTTTTTTTATTGTATAATCCTGAATGATGTGTTCTTTTTCATTTCCTGGACATTGCTTTTGGGTTGTATGATAATGTTGGATGTTTGTTTATTGATGGTTTTGTTTTGGTATTTGTATTTGCTACAATTAACTTTGTTAATCTATGTAGTTGCGTTTTTAAAATTGATATACTTTTTTTTTATTCTAATTTTTTCAGGCATGAAAAGGAATGACATTAAAATTAAGCAACTTCTTCTGCACGAACAACAATATCTCCTGTGCCTAGAGTACTTGAAAGAAGAAGATAATTTTTGGGATGTGATGGCTTGTGCTATAGGTTATGCATATTGGTATTTTTTGAATCATATATATAAGGAACCGTGCATGACATTTTTTTTAACAGTAGAAAGATAGATAAATGGGTTATTGAGCGGCCATGAAAAACGATGTTTTAATGCCCTTAGAATGAACCAAAACACATTTCACCAATTATGTTTAGATTTAGAAAATATATACGGTTTAAGACCATCACGTAGGATGTCAGTATTAGAGAAAGTAGTGTTATTTGTATATGTACTTACTTAGTAAGAGTGCTTCTAATAGACACTCAACAACGCTTTTAACATTCTGGTGAAACTGTGAGTAAAATTTTCAAACAAGTTTTAGATTTTATGGATAGCTTTTCAAGAGATATACTTGTACCGAAAGATCCCGAGTTCAAGGATATTCCAACACATATTTCCAGTGATGAGAGACATATACCACATTTTAAGGTAACATTTTAATGTAACATATTTCCAGTGATGAGAGACATATACCACATTTTTTTAATGCTTGAAGATGATAATATAATTTTTATTATGTCATATTAAGATTGTATTGAAGCTATTGATGGTACACATATTGCGATAACCGTAGCTGAAGACGATCAAATTTGTTACAGGAGAAGAAAAATGATACCTACTACAAATGTTTTAGCAGTGTGTGATTTTGATTTGTTGTTCACATATGTTTTAACAGGATGGAAGGGATCAACACATGATTCTCGTATTTTCCTTGATACGATCAATGATTCAAATCTCAATTTTCCGAAACCTCCATTAGGTATCTTGTAATTATCATTTATATGCATTGTTTCTCTCTCACACACACACACACACACGTCTTCGATATGATTTAATTCTAGTATAACTCGTGTACGTTTAGGTAAATATTACTTGGTAGACAAAGGCTACCTAGAAAGAGAATGTTATTTAACGCCTTACACCAAGACAAGATATCATCAATCTGAGTTTAGTAGTTCAAACCCGAGGGGATCTCAAGAAGTGTTTAACCGGGCTCATTCATCTTTAAAAAGTTGCATTGAAAGGACCTTTAGTGTTCTTAAGGCTTGATGAAAGATACTGCATAAATGTCGGGATATTCATTAGCGGATCAAAATAGAATCATTTGTTCATATTTCACACTTCACAATTATATTAGAAGAAGCACAATTCATTCGGACTTTAGAATTATTGATGCGAATCCTGAATTCATACCTCCTGATGTGTACCAAGATGTTGAAAATAATTCTGCACAAGGTGGTGGAGAAATGAGGACTCGAGAGATGGCAAACGTTCGTAATGATATAGCTTCATATTTGATGGCATCCAGACGTCGTTCATAGAGCATTAGTATTTCTTTTTTCTTCTCTTATATTTGTATATTATTATAGTAGCAGATATTGCAATTGACTTACATTTATATTTCAATTAGTATGACTTCTTGTTGGCTTTGTTTATATGACATGAACTTATTTACTCGATTCTGAAATATTTTTATTTTATTATTATTTAAATATTTAATCATATGTAAATCACTTTAATAAATATTTAAAAAATTAATTATTTCTATTTCTTAACTAATTATAAGTTCAACATAAATTGGAATGACAAAGTATATTGATGTCCTTATAAGTAATTTTACATGTTAAGAGCTAATTAAACTAGTTAATTTTACTAAACATTTTTTTTATAAACCGCTAACACGATCAGCTGATCAAAACAGCTAATGCAATTCGCTAACAACCAACAGCTAACAGCTGATTACCAAACAAAACCGAAATAACAAGTAGCAACTAGCAATCGTGCCATAATTCAACTTTGGATCAATATCCAATCTACAACATAAAAGCTCATGTACATTCCAATTTCAAAGCACATAACATAAAACCCGAACTGTACAAGCACAACTTCCACAAATTTCGACTAGACCGACAAAACCCAATCCCCACATGAGAGAGTACAGTATTTCATCCCCATTCGTTCATCCAATTTTTATCTCTCGCAAAATAATAAAAAAACTCGAAGAGTTATCCCACATTGTGTACGGAAAGAGGCCCGACAGAAGAAAAAAAAGATACACAGTGAGAATGAGTCGTCAGGGTTTTCCTTGTTCAACCTTTCTTACCACTGTTCAGAATCTGGCTCAACCGGAAAGCCTCCCCTTGATCTCCATTCAAGGACCTCTTTTCCAAGGAGCAAGCATTTACCTGTTTAATAAGCCTCTCGAGGCATGAATGCTTGCACAGACTAACTTCTTTTACATTTGGGTTAGTGGATAAAATCATGGCATTCACAGCATCTGCCACTAGCTCCCGTTGAGACTCTCTGAAAAGGTAACCGACGGGCGATTTGCTTGATTGTTCGAATGCCAGCAAGGAGGCACATTCCTGGTTAGGACAAGGAAAATCGTCCAATGATTTTTTATTTACTCCGTAATGTACACGTATTATACTCAAGACGGCAACAACTAAAAAATAAAATACTCGAGTTTATAGTTTTCAACTATTTGGTTTTTCGCAACCAAGGGTGGTTTTTGTTATTAACCCTAGATCCACTAGATAACATTTTGCTTTAACAGGCTCCTATATAAATCGGTTAGAATTAGAATGCTTATGTGATCCATGCATTTTTGTTAAAGACCGCAAAAGTTATCTTCCATGACACAAGACTTCAGATGAAAGACGAGTATTCTTGAAGCATACCTTAACTAGGTCAATAGACCCTGACAAATTTGTGAACTTGTCAAATTCACTTCTACCATAGTTCACAGCTTCTTCAAGTTTTCCATCCTTCAGTAAATATAAGACAGTTAATAATTACGACCTTCCACTGAAAACCTATCCAGCAATATTCATCACAGAAGAAAGATATAATCACCCGGACAAGTTCAATAAATTTTTGACACTGCAGCAAGAAGCAAATAGCTGATGTGTCATCCTGCAAAGAGTAGGACAATAAATCGTGGGATGAAGAAATGAAAATGAACATTTACCACACTAACTGCACATATAATTCAGTTAACATTCCGAAACAAATTACTTGAAACTGCAAAAATTACACGGAGTTGAGAGGTCCTGAAATCTCATGGTTGTATTCATAGTGCTCGGACATAATAAAGTGGAGGAATACATATAGTAGACTCTTACGAGCAAGTTATGCTGACTATAGTGATATAAAGGCAGACATTATTTGTTTAGAGGAGATCAATATGGAAAGATAAAAAAATAAATAAATTCAATTCAAATGTGAAAAGGCTGACTATATAGACTTTTCTAAAGTGAAAATTTTGTACATCGTCTACCTGAACAATTTGAGGATACATCTTGCGAAGTGTAGAAAATGCCTCATCAATGTTACCTGACTTTATCAGCTACGTGAAGAATAAAAGAAATCATTAATCAAGAATTATGTGCAGAAAGTCAGTAACTGATTATAAAAAAGAACAATTAACAGTGGATGGGACGTCAAACCCCGAGTTTAACTGAGAGTTGAAATGATAAAAAATGACAGTGAAACTACAAACAAGCTTCAGGTCATACCTCACGAAGGGTCCTTCGGTGGTTCAATGCATATGCGCTATCTTCCTCATTAGTACCATTTTCTTGAGTTAAAGAAATGGGCGGCACTGTGCTACTAGCAGCAATGTCAAGTAATTTAAGTGTCTCTTCATATCCATAATGCTGTAAATAAGACCGCACGATTCTGGAAAATGAAATATAAAGTCAATATGAAAGATTTCCTTGTAGCTGACCAAAGTCTCAAGTGATTGAATATGAATGTAAAGATAAAATTCACGCATTGGTGTAATTATCTGTAAGAGGCATTAATATGCGAACAACAATAAAACGAGAACAACCAGCTAAACCATGAGAAAAAAATAAAGAATTTCCCATACTTGCAGAGTCATTAATGCAAATACATGAAATGAATTTGGTACCAATACAATCATATTTAATGTGTAAGGACACTGGATAGCTTCTGAACTAACCCGTAACTAGCATCCTGAGGTAAGCAGATATTATCAATCTTTAACTGCTGTTTAGCTCTTTGTTCTGCTTCATATGCCTGAATAATTGGAGACAAGAGCCATCACATATCAGTAAATAAAAAATACCCAAGGACAAAAATAATATATCTAGAAGAAAGTTCACAAAAACATATAACTATCAACCAGGGTATGATTAGTGAAATCATCAAGTCAGAAGAAATGAAATGGCCATGGGCAAATAGACCGAATAGAGGCATTCAATAACTGCCTGTATCTCAACTTCATGAGGCTGCCCAACTTTGCAATTGAAAATAAGTCCAGAATCCAGATATGGGAATGTGTTTCACCGTAACGTAACTTAGGCAGAAAGTGATTAAACAAGTCGGTAGCAATGGAAGAGCAGTAAAACTTACTTTAATATCAAAGACAAATGGATCCTTCCCAAAGTTTACAGTCACCCTGTAACAAAGTATTAGGCATTAGACCATGAAAGTGAAATGACTATTTCATTGTACAGGGAGCCAAGAGGTAACTCACTCCGCTCATGTATTATATTACAATATCAAATAAGACACATAATATACATACTCCTCATTTTGGCTGTGAACAGCAACGGTAGGAAACAATGGACCCTTGACATCCTTAAATACAGAGCCTACTATGGCCCCATTTTTCCTGATAAGTTACAAATAACAAGAAATTTTAGGTATAGATGAAGGAAGAAATAGACATGCAAATCGAATAGATTGCAGGAAGCGCTATAATAGTTCTAGCAATTAGTTAGATAAAGGTATTGTCAAAGTTTAACCTCATCTCTTGAAACTCCTATTAAATTGTACAGTCAAAATGCAAACCCAAACTATCTTACGTGAAAAAGAATTCTTGAGTGGCATAGTTGATTCCACCGCCGACTGTATCACCAGTAGTGTATGTCGGGCCAAATGTCTCTCCTTTTCCATGTCCACGGTACAGCAGCCCATCATCACCATGATATCCATAACTGTTTGCTTCCCAGCTGCCGGATATAGAAGCGTAAAGAAAAGACATCAAAATCCAGTAATAGCAATTAAACCTGGCAACTGCAGTGAGTCACACAGCCAAAGATTCAAACAATGCATAAGATAAAATCTTAAATTTCAAAGATCCGCCAGCAGTTACACTGAGATTCTCACATATGCATTGCCTACAGAGTTTATTTTGGTGAGCCTGCCTTCAACAACAACAACAACAACAACATACCCAGTATATTCCCAACAGGTTGGGGTCTGGGGGGTCAGTTGTACGCAGACCTTACCCTTGTAATTATACAAGGAGGCTGTTTCCGTAGCGACCCAAGGTGCATTGCGCCGTTTGATAAAAAAAAAAATTTCTAGAAACTTCACTAATACTAATAGAAGAAGCACTAGAATTTAATTGAGTCATTTTGATCTAGTCCATTATTAGCACCATGCCAGGAGAATTGTCAACAATGACTCTTCCAGCTCCATTTGCAATGGACAAAAATATTTCCATATTTATGAAAGAGTATGATTGACATTTCAAATTCTTAGAGCAAATTAAAATACTTGGAACCATTTATAGCTTTAACAAAATCACAAATTCTNAAACAGACAAAATATGACTAATAGTAAATCACAAGCACGCAGAAACCAGGATTCCCACAAATGATGAGTAATATATAACAGAGCAAAAGAATCAGATACAGCCACTATCCGTTCTATGAAGCATAAAACCACACTTAAAAAGTAAAAAATTGGAAAATCAGATCATCCCGGTCCCATTTATAGCGACGACAATGTATTTAATCAGGGTAACACATTCAATTCAATGTTAGCAGATGCTTATGTTTAATGCATTGGGGTTATATTTGATAGTATAGAAAATGTAGTAGCATATTATTTACACCCGTGATCAATTAAAGAGGACAGTTGGTGAAATTAGATATTGTTAGCTCCTGCTAGGGTGAATCTTAGCTTACATGTGTAAATGAGGACCAGTACTGATATACGCATGCTTGTTTTATTTTTCTCCCATACTATTCTTTCGTCCTTACTTCGGTAAAAGTTCCCATTCAAGGTGATTGGGCCTGGTTGTGCTCAGCTAACAGTTCGAATTACAAATTCAAGCCAAGATAAAATGAAAAAATAAATGTGCAGTTCCTACACAACCAAAACAAACTTTATGCCTTTCCAAAAATAGAATTTTTTCATCACTCTTCCATAATATGACACCCAATTCCAAGTAACCTTCTATTACGATGTATATGGTCTTCAATTTGAACACAGAAAATAAAACAACCCTAAATCAAATCCTTAGCCATCAATTCCAACTCAAGAAACCCAATCACAATTCATAAGAACAGCATCGATAAAGAGATTAAAAAAACGCATAAAGCCCAGTTACACAAAACAAGCTGCAAAATTGAGAGCATACCCCGGTTGACGGCGAAGCTTGAAACCAGCCGTGGTAAATCCGATTGAAATCTGCCCCTTCGCACCCGCATTCTTCACATAAATCTCAAAGTAATAAAGCAGCTGCTTCGACGGCGCGGCTCGATTCGCCTGCACCACTCCGACGTCGTGCCCATGCATATTCACGCTCGGGTACAAGAGCGAGAGCTTGTCAGGACCCACCACCGAGAATCCGCCGGAGCTGTTCACCGTATCCAGCGCCGTCGGAGACTCCTCCGCCTCGTCTTCCTCGGCTTCGGGCTCATTCTCGGGGTTCAGAGCTAGGGTTTGGGAAGTGTGGCTCCAGAGATCGACGAAGTATGAGCCGATCAAATCCTTCGCCGGCGGTTGACTCTGCGACGTCGTTTCAGACATTCTTCTGCTCTAAATGGAGAAATCACGATCTCATCTAAAGCTGAGCTCAGGTGGGTTAGGAGAAGATAGAAAAAGTTACTTCAAAACAGGGAAACCTTAGTGAAATGAGATTTTCCTATGTGGATGTTTTTGTATATAATAAACGAGTCAAGAGTTTTAACGAGCCGAACTCGACTCGAGCTTTAACTCAAACATCAAATGCTGAGTTATTCAATTTATCTCAAACTAATTTGTCCTATCTTAAATTAGTTTATCGATCAATTAATTACCGAAACCGAACTCGACTCGATTACAGTTGGAGCTCGAAATCAAATGCCAATAGTGGCGGTTAGTTAGTGTAACTTGAACTAATGTATCGAGCTAATCTCGGCTCGATTATGGCTCGAGCTTGAACGTAAATATCAAGAGGGGTTAGTCAGTCTAGTTCGAATTAGTTTATTGTCTCAATTATTTAACGACATGGGTTCAACTTAATTATGGCTCGAGCTTCGCATGTCATATCAGTATTTCAAGTTAGTTTGTCTAGCTCGATTTAGTTTATCGGCTCAATCACTTAATAAATTGAGCTCGACTCGATAATCGTTCAAGTTTGAACTCGAACATCAAGAGTACAAATTAACTAGTATAGTTCGAACTAATTTAACAGCACAATTGATTAACGAGCAGAGCTCGACTCAATTATTACTCGTGTTTAAACTCGAGCATCAAAAATTAACCAGACTAACTCAAACTAATTTATCGACTCAATTGGGTAACGATTTTAGCTCGACTCGATTATGGCTCGAGTATCAAGCATGTGAATTATCCAATCTAACTTGAACTAGTTATTTAGTTCAATTGATTAATTAATCGAGCTCAACTAGGTAATGACTCGAGCTTAAACTCGAGTATGAAGACTCGAGAATGCGACTTTGGCTCGACTGTGTATAAAGAGATGAAATGGATAAATATGCTAAATGCGCACCGCGACTTCAGTTTTAAGTGCTTGTTTGGGCTTTTCTGTACGGGCCTTTGTCGCTTGGTATAGTCAATAAATTACTTCGCCTTTAAGCTTGGGCCCTTAACACAAATGGATGAGACTAATATATTGGGCTCAAATATGGCCAAAATAATGGGTTCTAATCTCTAATGGATTGAATTGATAGGTCTGAAACTTATTTTTCGACTATTATTATTCTTAGTATAAATCGAGTTTAAAGTTTAGGACTATTTAATTACTCCCATAATTTATTTTTTGTCATTAATTTATTGAAGAACATGACATGTAATGTACAAATTCTCAGACACAGTTTTACTGATCAATCTCATGTTGTGTGCTTGATTTTAATTACAGAAAAAAAAAAAACACTATTTTAAAAATTTTGTGAAATTTTTTTCAATAAAATTTTATGGAATCAACAAATAACTATTTTATGGAGTCATCGATAAATTGATGTATTGACACACATTCCATGTGCATTTTATTTTAAAATACGTGCTAACATATACTTGTATATTGCAGCAGATATATTCTAAACAGTTTAACCAGACTACTACGATGTAAATAATAAATAATGTCTCAAAACATAACGTTACCAAAATTAAGCCAAAGTTGATTGTTTGCAGCTTGAAACAAAACAGTAACAACAATTTATTGTCTGAGAAAAATTCCATGGTCATCAAGTAGAAATTACTAAAATCATGAAAAATTCAAAATCAACTTCCCAATAACTGATTCATAGCAGCACATTTCAGTTTTTAACACTTGTGATGAAATTGCAAAGCATTTTCACAACTTCAGGGGACACTTTTGAGGTTGTTGCCTTCAAGCTCTCGACCTTTGCATCGGTTTCAGCCTCGAGCCTCTTCACAGTCGAGTCCGAACTTCCACTAGACTACAATGTGAAGAAAATAAATCGACGAATTTAATTAACTTACACATATAATTCGATTTTCATGTAAGGAAAATCAAGAAATTGTTGGGTTTGAAGATATGAGAAGAAAAAAAGTTGCAGAAAAGTGCATTTTTTAGTCATGTAAGAAAAATCAATAAATTGTATTAAAACTTTAAATTGCAACAAAATTTTAAATTACAGGAATTAAATTGTCAATCGAAAATCTGTGAATTTGTTGTAATTTAAGGTTATCAAATGATTGAAATTGCAGAAAAATATTAAATCACAACATCAAAGGCGCAATGTTGAAACATTGGGATTAAAAATGTTGTAGCGTTAAACCAGCAAAGGCAAATTTGCCAAAAGTTGCTTAAATGCAGAAGTGAAATCAGAAGCTAATCAAATTTACAAGCAACTAAAAAGCTAAATAACTTCACATATATTTTTTTTTTCTTTTTTCATGAATATAAGTGATAAAATAAACCTCAGAAATACTCTTTTTGTACTCAGCTTCCATATGAGACCTGAAATTTGCAGCTTCCTTATCTGCTTCTTCCTTGGCCTGCTTCAGCCTTGCCATCTTCACTAAAATTTCAATTAAGTGAATTAATAAATTAAATTTGCCCTATATTGGTCATAAGTAGGGTGCAAATGATTATAATAGCGTGCAAGCGTTGGAGTCAATGCTCGACTCAAACTCAAGCACTTCAAATTCGAGGTCAAGCACTTCGAATTCAAGCTCAATCACGTAGTTTATACGCTCGAGTGCTCGACGAGCTGCTCGAATATATGTAAAATTACCTAAAAAAACCCACAACTATATATTTTTCTAATTAAATTTCTAAATCTAACTCGAGCAAAATTCAGATCGATCAAATTCAGATCAAGTCAAATAATAAGTTGTGTACTTCAAATTCGAGCAAGTCAAATAATAAATTCGATAAAATTCGAGCTCGAGTTTGAGTACTAGTCCCGAGTCGAGTTCAAGCACTTCAAATTCGAGCTCGATTATGTAGTTTGTACGCTTGAGTGCTCAACGAGCTGCTCGAATATATGTAAAATTAGCTAAAAACCCATAACTAGACATTTTTTAATTAAATTTATGAATCTAACTCGAGCAAAATTGGACCAATCAAATTTAATCAAGTCAAATAATAAGGTGTGTACAATTTCTTGCAGATGTGACAATTTGTTGAGCCTCTTGTTCTGCTGTAAGAAGCATCTGAATTCCTCCTTGTCCTCCCCTTGTTGGATCCATGCTGATTAATTAATAAAAATGAATATTG
>BKCP01005405.1:1928947-1967340 GCA_008636005.1 Striga asiatica | reverse complement strand
TTAATCATATTCTTTACGAAATTAATTTAATAATCATCATCACAATTACAGTTGCCATCACAAAAATTTCACGAAAACCAGAGTCGCCCTCTCCATCTTCATTTCCTAGATACAGAGGAAAAATATAACCATCATCACAAATTCTTTACGAAAAAGCCCAACCCAATTTCATATTTAACCAAAAAAAAAAAAAAAAAAAAAAAAAAAGAAAGAAAGACAGAAAGAAATTATGTCAGCATAAATACTGCTTGAGAATAAACTGTCCAAGAATGAATAATACATAGTGCTAGTGCACATTCCCAAAAAATCCAGACATGTTAGAGGAAAATATTTACCTGATGCTCAAAAAAAGGATAGTCCAAATAAACATCAAAACGACGTGCAAAGGTAATGTTGGTCGGGACCCATTTTACAGAGTAAGTCATTTCCAACACTCGTCCTTCCTCAAGTGGCTTAGGATTTTCTTGAGTAAGATTTACATGGATAATCTGCAATTCATAGATCACTTAAAAAAATGAATAAAAATCTTAATGGCAAATAGAATTGTTAAAAAAAAAATGAAAGATCGAAAGAGACTTTTAATTGGAACCTACTTGATTCCCGTTGTAGTTAATGACAATATTTTTGTGAGTCCAAAGTACGTGCTTAGTGTCACGTGTTCTATCAGGAACCACCTCACCAATGAAACCTTCAAGAAGGAAATGTCAATTCGATCAAAATCAGAAAATAAAAAATCAACTCAATAAGAAGCCTAAAAGTATATTTGTAAAAATTAAAGCATACCCCAAAGTGGCAAATCATCTGATCGGAAGAGCCATGAAATGCAAAGAGACAACACACAAGTTAGTGAGCAATAGAAAAGTAGGTTAGCAACTGTGTCGTGATAGTAACTAACCATAACAAACATACCCATAAAGAATTCAAACCAGTATGAATTGTCAATTGCATCTTTAAACTGTTTAGCCTTTTCTGCTTCCAGCTCAATCTCACAGATTGTAGTCCTCTCCACATCTCCTGAAAAAACAATATGATTTTCCACATCATATCACCAACCTGTACGCAACGAGAACAATTATGAACAAAGAAAATATCAGTAACTAGATATTACTCTTAAATTTGATGTCAATTTGGCTATCAATAAGCTCGTTCCCCCCGAGAACCTCACCGAGCCCACCCCATTTATGAGCTGGGTTTCCAGGCGAGCGGCAAAAAGGGAGGCTGTAATAGTTGTAAGTTTCCTGAGGATTGTTATACGGGCCAACCTTATTTACCCATAAAGTGACAGTCTCGCCATCTTGAAACTGCACGTTGCTCAAAGACATGTCAGGATACTAAAGGAAAATACAAGTATGCAAGCAAATCTTCTTGTTTCATTAGGTGATTCAAAGTGCACAACAAAAGCCTAATCTTAGCTAGTTGACATTGTAACCATGAAAGTAAAAAAACTAACTAAATTCATGTACAGACAGACCTCGCTAACAAAACAAAATAAAGCAGGAGCACTTAAATTGGGGCTCATAATAAGAAAGACAAGTAACGTAACAAACTAACAACTAATAAGAACCTTAATCACAAGAATGAACTAAAACATGATAAATAAACAGATGAAAAATGGGTCCGTAGCATCAAAACGAGCTTTGATCAAAGTTCTAACTTTCTCATGCAACCTTGCCCCATCAAATATCATGTAAGAAACCCAATTATCCATGAGGCCTCCTCTATTAATATTAACCTTCAACCATGATAAACCAAAGCTCCCATTGTTTCTACACGCATCAACAATTGCATAAGCGTGCGCGCACACACACACAGCTAAAGATTTAAACAACTCAATTCCCATTAACTGAAATCATTTAAGTGCAGAGCATAACAGACAGCACGAATCGACCCAATAACAGAGTACCCAAACTTCATCAGCTAGCTGGAACAAATTTAGTAAATGTCATCACCTTTCCGACACTGGACGACGCGAGGAACGAGAAGACAAAAATGCAAACGGTAGAAAGCTTGAAGACGGAATTCATTGCCTCTGGATAGATAACTTCCTTCCGATCTGAATCAGGAAAAGCTCAATGGATTTAAAATTGACCAAAATGTGGCGAGAAATTTGGGGAATCTTCTTCCTCTTAGCTCCTCCGATTCTCTATAGGCAATTCAGATCTCGTGTGCTTCAGACGTTCCGAGGTTTTGGGCTCAGATTTCATGACCGCATTGGAACAAATCCCCGTAAAGATGTCCTGGCTTTCTCATTCGATCAATTTTTTCTTGTTTTATTATTTTTCATTTTTGAAGAAGAAACTAGAAAGAGTTAAAATGTTGGTGGGTTTATGGCTGACACGAGTCGGAGTGTGACTTTACATTTTGCCTCATGTTCCTGTAATCCTGAAAATTACAAGATAATTCATTTTTAAATAAAAAGAACAAAAGTTTATATATTATGAAGGTCTTCTGAATATTTATAAAATTAAAAATAATAATTTAAATTTAACTTTATAGTTTGAAATTTTAATATTATTATCACTCGTCATTATTATTTTTATTATAAATGTATACAACTAATTTTTTATTCTATATATTTAATATATTTTATAGAAAGAAAAAAAAATACAAGTTAAAAGATCGATCTGTTCGAACTAATATTGGGTCAACATGACCAACAACGATTAAGAGAATGATTGGATAAAAGCTATTTTGGCAAAAAAAATGTTCAATAGTAAAGTGATGAAACAAATGGAAAAAATAAACTTTTAGTTTTGGATATAAGAATTAGTTAAATGAATGTAAGATAAATTATAATATTTAAAATTTATGTGATAAATTAGTAAAATAATGATTGAAAAATAATTAATATGTTATTTGGTCGTATTGATAATATTGAGGGAAAAAAGTTAGACCAAAAGAATTGTATTTTATTTTTTATTTTTTTGGAAATTTTGTTGTATCCATTCATATTTCTCATATAAAAGTTATACAAAAATTGTACTAACTTATATCCACGCTCAAATGGATCAAGTTCAAGTCCCATGTATCGGGTCCAAAGTTGGCTCGACTGGTCGCTATGGTTGAACATCAGTGCACACAAACAAATTGCATAACCTATTCACATTTTTTTTGGAAGCTATGGATGGATTTTCAAATCATAAACTAGATATAATATTTCAATTATTTTAAAATACATATTTAAATTGTTAAATATCATATTTTTATTTATTTATATTGTTTAGTGTATAATTTGTTACCAAAGTAGACCATTTTCACAAAAATATAACCACCTAACTATATATTTATCATTATTAACATTGATTTGAGAATTTATACATTATTGACTCCTATAATCTATGCCCTAAGCATTAGAACCAAAAATGATTAACATACATCTTCAAATGTATGAAACTAGAAATATAAATAAAAGCAATCTTTTTCTTTCAATCGTTGCTGGGTTGCCTTCACATGTACACTGCACTGCACAACCACACAAATTGAGGAGCCAAAAAAAGAAATGTAGGGGTATAAAAGAGATTGTAGCAATAGCATACTAGCATGCCTATCTATCGCCACAAATTTCTGTTATTGCAGAAGAGGCCTCGCACTATCGAGATATTCCACATCGATCCCATCCCTATCATCCTCCACGCTCCGATCATCATCCCCGCAAACACAAACCGATCCGAAGACCAGCATCAGCTGATCCTCCAGGTACCTCTGCAGCAGCCCCACCTCGTCTCCTCCGCCGTCCCCTCCGCCCTCTTCCGCCTGCCACCGTCGCTTCCGCCGCGCGAGGCGCCAGATCTCGGCGGCGCACACGAATGGGCACGCGGCGAGGACCAGCGGGACGAGGAGCGGGCTGCAGAGGAGCAGGACCAGGTATCTCCACCGGCGGCGGTCGAGCCAGGACGCGAGCACCCGGGCGGCGGAGGAGAAGGGGGCGCATGAGAAGCCGGCGGGGTCGCTGTGAGACTGAGACCCGTGGGTGGGGAGGAGGAGGAGCGAACTCCGATCGGGGCGTTTTTTGAGTTTTCCGGCGACGAAACTGCACCACCAGTGGCGATCGGCGACCCAGCTCCACATGAGGGTTTTTTTCTTTTTCCGATCGCAGCCAAGCAAAAACTATGCTGATAAATTAGGTGAAAATTTAAACTCTGATTTTTTGGACTTAGGTTAAGCTTTTACCAATTTGGGAAAGGAATCCGGTTTTCATACCAGAAGAGTGTGTCAATAAAAAAATTGTATTTAACCTATAAAAATGTGTAACTATACATATAAACAATTGAGCATGTTTTATGTGCATCTCTTTTTATATTTTGGTTATCCTAGGCTGGATATTGGGAATTCTTTTGATTGGGCATTTTGGCTATCTGAACATCAATCCAGCAAATATAATCTGAATTCCTTGTCGAGATTTGGATTCACATGAATTTGATGAGTCAGTTGTTAAATAAGATTGTAGTCAGTAAAATTGTAAATTTTTAATCGCTATATTGAATTATTTTGATAAATTAGTATACTACTATATTGAAAATGTATAAAAATATATACTATTTAATTTAATATTTATCAAGTCACATAGTTTTAATTATTCATCACTTCACATTATTTTTTCTCCTACTTTTACATGAATCAACTTTAATTATTTTATTTTAAATATTATTTTAATATAAATTCATCCTCTAACAATTAACCATACAATTTTTTGTTTTCAAAATCAAACATATCAAACTAAAAAATCTAAACAAAATCAAAACATCTTATATCCAATCATCGCCTAACTAAGTGAGTCATTCATTAACTCGGGTTGTTGACATTCGAATTAGTTAATATTGATAAATGAGTTAATTTAAAATTTTTAATTAACAAATATAGCTCGCCTTGAAAAGGATCACGTCCTAGTGAGGACTGATAACGAGTTGTGTCGAGCTGAGTCTGAGCTCAGGGTGGTTGAGCTCGACTCCTTTTTAAACATTTACGAGTCCTACTTAAGTCTTAACGAGCCAAAATTTTAGATAATTTTATTAAAATTCTTATTTTCAAGTTTTAACGAGGCGAGGCGAAACTGACTCGTTAATTAAATGAGCTTTCAACGTGCTCGAGCTCGACTCATTTATCAAACAATTGAGTCGAGTCAACCTCATAAGCGACCCATTTCGATTAAAGCTCTAATCCGACTCGTCGATTCAGACTAGTTGTGTGGCTTGTGGTCTTAGAAGTGAAATTAATTAAGCCGCCAAAAAGTGAATCTGCCCGGGAATAAAAATACGCCTGTGAGATAATGAAATAACAATCATTAATCCATTAATTCATTGCCATCGTCATATCTGATTTTTGTGGCGTATACGGGGACCAGGCCAGCAGCCATGGCCGCCGCCGCAGCCGCCGTCTCCGATGCCGAAGTTCCTCTCCTGAACGACGCCGTCGAGGGATCCGTTGACTTCAGAGGCGCTCCCGTCCGCAGATCCAAATCCGGCTGCTGGAGATCCGCAGCTTTCATCATAGGTAAAATCAGAAAGCCTAACTATCCAACCTCTTCGTTTGTTCTCTCTCTCTCTCACTGTACGATTTTTGTGATTTGACAATCAGGCGTTGAAGTGGCGGAGAGGTTCGCTTACTACGGCATAAGCTCGAATCTGATAAGCTACTTGACGGGACCTCTGGGGCAGTCCACCGCTGCGGCGGCAGCGAACGTGAACGCGTGGTCTGGAACGGCGTCCCTTTTGCCGCTGCTTGGTGCGTTTGTGGCGGACTCGTTTTTGGGCCGGTACCGGATGATTATTGTAGCTTCTGTTCTGTATATATTGGTCAGTCATTGATTCTCTTGGATAAAATTTTTGGTGTGTTGTGTAGATGTACTTTGTATTCATGTGGCTTGTCACTTACTTTATATGCATTAATTGAGTGGCTGCCTAGATGGGTAGTACATGGTTTAGCTGAAATCCCATTTAGCACTACCCACTTTAGGTGGAATGTTTGAACTAAGACTCCATTAGAAGACGAAAGCCAATAGTGAATGGTTCAATTTTGGATATTTCTGAAAACAAATTGACCTCAGTATATAGGGAGCTTTTGCAAACACACATAAAAGAAAAACTGGCTCCCAGCTTTTATTGATTCCCCTAGTGGTTTGAACTATTTCCTGAGATTGGAATAGAAAAAGAGTGATCTCTTTTGACTTGATTATCTTGCTTCACGAGTAAGCTCATTGTTAGTATGAGGAAGAAACAAATGCCATGTTTTTTTCTTTTCCTTTTTGAATAATTCATTATTGGTTACTATAGGGACTTGCATGCTTGTCTTTGTTGGCTGCTGTCTATTCATCCGTCTCACCTGACTGCCAAAATACGACAAATACCTCTTGTTCCCCACCGCCACTTCAGATCACTCTCTTTTTCTTCTCCTTGTACACAGTTGCCTTAGCCCAAGGAGGGCACAAACCCTGTGTCCAAGCTTTTGGAGCTGACCAATTTGACGAGCAGGACCCGAAAGAGCGTAAAGCCAAGAGCTCGTTCTTCAATTGGTGGTACTTTTGCTTTTGCGGAGGTGTATTAGTAGCCCTGCTTGTTTTGAACTACATCCAGGACAATTTGAGCTGGGGGCTTGGCTTTGGAATCCCTTGTGCCGTTATGTGTCTTGCTTTAGTTGTGTTTTTGCTCGGGACTTTTACTTACAGGTTTCGAGTGCAGAGTGATGATAGGAACGCGTTTGTCCGAATTGGCAGTGTGTTTATCCGGGCAGCTAGGAATTGGCGGATTAAGTCGTCAGCTATATCCATGGAGTCTGAAGCTCAGGGGATTTTGCCTTACGAAGGTTTTCGACAATATCAGTAAGTCAAATATGGTGGTTTTATGTGAAGATATAATAGGATTGATTAATGCATGTGAATTGTAATCTCCTTTGCCTCAGAGGAGGTTTTGAGAATCTATGTCGACTATGATCCAGTGCGCGCAAGTATTCATGCATTTAACAGAATTGATGTTGTAATTTGGAACTTTTTGTGGACTCATATTACCTGCTAATGAAAAAACTTCACCGTGTAAAACTGTAAAGTAGTAGTTATGAAAATTATTCTTGAGGTTCAGTGTAATTATTTAAAGGATCCAGTTATAAAGTTTTCAAGAACCCTTCATCTTGTTTCTATGTCATGTACTGTACCCTCAACAGAGCCAAAGGGTATTGAAATGTTTGAGCAAATAGAGAACAGAAGTCGCAATGGGTTATTCGTGACTCATCGAGGGGATAATTCTTTGAAATTCGAAAAAAAATATTTGGACCATTTTTGCTACTAGCGTAAACCTAACTAGTAGTTTTTTTTTTTTTTTACACTCGTGTAGTAAAGTGATTGTTCCATTACTGCAAATTCGGTGTTTTTTCAACTTTGAATGCATTTGCTTGGTTTAATAATAGGTTCCTCAACAAAGCTTTGCGTGGGCCCCACGACACGACGATTTGTACCATCAACGAGGTCGAGGAAGCAAAATCGGTCCTCCGGCTCATCCCAATATGGGTCACTTGCCTGGCCTACGCGATCGTCTTCTCCCAGTCCTCGACCCTATTCACCAAACAGGGCGCCACCATGGACCGCCACATCACCACAAATTTCGAAATACCGCCCGCGTCCCTCCAGTCACTCATCAGCTTCTCCATAGTCGTCTTCATCCTCGTTTACGACCGTATATTGGTTCCTTTCGCAAGATCCGTGTCCAATAATCCTTCCGGAATCTCCATGCTCCAAAGGATCGGCACCGGAATATTCCTATCTCTAATCTCGATGACTAGCGCAGCAATTGTCGAGCAAAAGCGTTTGAAAACTGCGTTTGACCACGGGCTGGTTGATTTTCCGGAGGCCACGGTGCCCATGAGCGTGTGGTGGCTGGCGCCTCAGTACTCTCTGTTTGGAATCTCGGAGGCTTTCACGATGGTCGGGCTTCAGGAATTCTTCTACGATCAGGTCCCGAGTGATTTGAGAAGTGTCGGGCTTGCTCTTTACCTAAGTATATTCGGGATAGGAAGCTTTATAAGCAGTTTTCTCATCTCGATTATTGAGAAGGCCACGGGTGGGCCGGGCCGCGACGGTTGGTTCTCGAACAATTTGAACCGGGCCCACCTCGATTATTTCTATTGGCTGCTGGCGGGGCTGAGCGCAGCAGCTTTTGCCGCGTACCTTTATTTCGCAAAGTCGTATATTTATAACAGGAAAAAGGTAAGAGTTTGATACTTTTTTTTTTTTTTCCCCGAGAACTACTGCTTGTTATATGTTTGTATGTGTTATTTTGTGTTCCATTCATTGGAAATGGTATTCGTTTCGTCGTGTTCGTAACGAACGCGGGCATTCAAGAGGGTGCGTAATATATTGGTGTGGGTTTTGCTCAAGAATACGTGCGTGAGCTCGATATTTCTGTATTGAGGAATGTTTAAAGAGCCAAAAGGGGCAAAACGACATATGAAGAGATTTTTGCTAAGCACTTTGTTCACATGGAGGTGAAGAGAAGAGTGGGAAATCCTTTGAGTCTTTTCTGTTGATATTATGTGCAAGAAATTAATGATACCCTTCAATGGCTTCAAGTAGTCATGTGGCTAACCAAATACGCAAATTCTCTTGGGGTCGTTTTGTGGAGATGTCAAGTGAAGTATAGATGCTTTCTTGGACAATCATTTTTGCTTGTCTTTTTATTGTGTTGTAACATTCACATTTTAGAATTGTGTATCAATTAGGCAGCATCGAAACATCATTCGTAATATTTCAAGATGTTCTTGTTTTTGGAGCTCAATTACTCCATGTCTTTCAATGCTATAGTAAGTTGTAGTAAGTTGACCCGTATTTTTTCAACAGATATGCATACTTTTAAATTAAATTTTAATGCCATATTTTAAAAAAACAACGTCAATAGAAGTATTATATTTCACAACACAATGTAAATATGAATTTTTGTTAACAAACAAATTGGCTCTCCTAACAGTTAAGTTTCAAAAAAGAATTTATATCAGTACTATCATATATTCATATCTCACTCCTTGGTACTAACTTGATAAACTTATTACTAACTCAAATTAGGATTAGGACTAACTCAGAAGATTAAGATAGATGGACATATATTTTTTTTTTTTTTTCCAAAAAGTAAATATAACGTAAATATGAATTTTTGTTAACAAACAGGTCGATCCGCCCAACAATTAAGTTGTCTTACACAAGAATTTGTATAAGTACTATCATATCTCACTCCTTGGTACTAACTTGATAAACTTATTACTATCTCAATTAGGACTAACCCAGAAGATTAAGATAGACGGGCATATCTTTTTTGTTTTTCCCAAAAAGTAACTACAAGTGTCAAGTAGCATTTTGAAGGGGAAAATGTATAATCAACAAGTTTCCTCCTTGAATATTGATATCTACCCAAAATTTCATCTGGAATATAATTTTTCCTGATCTCACCTCCAAAACCTTTTTCCACCTCTTTTATAAATAATCAGAACTCTTTACATAGAAAAATACCACTTTGAGCTTACAACACAACCTCTAATAACTTCCTAACTTCCACCGTTCAAAATAAATAAATAAATAAATAAAAGAGATATAGATGGTTCTCGTAAGTCTTTTCTTTTTATATTATAACTAGCACAACACCCGTGTATTACACGGGTGCTTGTTAGCAAATTTATTTTTAAATTTTTAAAATTAATGAGAAAAATGTTTTTAAATTTAATTACTTTTTTACAAAAAAAAATTGTATTATTATATATTTTAGAATGACATTTGTTATTTGTGCGCTTACATATGTTATATTATACTAATTTTCTAACTTATATCATATGACTACTTGAAACATAAATATATTAATTGATAAAATTTTATTTTTTTAATTAATATTAAAAGTAATTTTATTATTGTTTTAAAGATTAATATAATTTATTTATTTTATACATACAATATGGATGTTAAATCAAAACTCATCAAAAGATGATTAATTTTATATATTATATATGTAAAAGTGGTAAAAAAAAAGTGCAAAAAACTTTTACAATACATTTACAATTCAATGATTATAATAAGAAATGATATTACAATGCAATTAATATATGTAACATGACTATAAATAATCAACATATTTATGAATAATCCGAATCTAATTATATTTGAATTGGAAGTAAATTAAAATCTATCCAAGCCAAGCATATAATTTTGCCACAGAAGATCTCGAAGCATGCTAGTCTAATGAGTGTTCAACACGTTTTATATTAAATATTAATATATAAGGGGATTTGAGGGAGGAATAAGCATACAGTGTATTTTCAACGAGTATTGATTGGTAATTTATAATGCGTAGGAAAAACTTATGCCGTTACAAAATACATCACCAACAAAAGAAAAAGAAAAAAAAAATTACAAATAATCAAAGTGATACGATCTTCCATTCCACAAATGTTAAACAAGAGAACAAAATCAACAAACATGGAAATAAATATGAAAAATGCCATCACTCAACAATCCACCAGTCTGCAATACTGGGGATTGCACATTCCTATCTCAAATAATCACAGATTGGCCACAATATCCAAATTTTATTTCTCATAAAAAATGATAAAAACTTAACAAAGTTCAACAGCAATTACGAAATAAACACACGACCTCTTCTGCAAACAATAAGACCACAAACTCTTAAGCAGACGATACATAGTAGCCATTCTCCTTTTCATTCGTAAGATGGGGCAAGACACTCATCAACCATATTGAGCAGGTTCGGATTTTCTAAAGCTGCAGCCACCCGTTCCTTATCATTCAGCTGCTTATTTACTGAAAATACGTAAAATGGTCTTCAGAATCATATACATGAATAAAAAGGAGAGAGAGAGAGAGAGAACCTGCAGCTTCGGTGGCATGAGTACCTGGTGCAACTCTAATATCCACCTGAGAACAAAAATCAAAGTAACGTCATTTGGGTTACACAAAGGAAAAAAAATCATTCATGAACACACTATCAGAAGCCGAAAAATCAAGAAAGTCACTAAAGTACGTATCTTTGTCACCCCACAGTCGGTATTTATTCCACTTTTTCAGACAGACCAATACAAAAAATTACGAGCCATAGTTGGACAAATAATTGCATCAACTTGATACCAGTAACCAATCGAGAGTACAAGACCCGTTTCCACAATTGATTTTCAAGAAGCAATACCTTGTACCGAGGTGGCAACGAGCGCATGAGTTTGACCTGCAAGCACAAGCCAATCACAGTTGCCATGCTGCAATGCTCTACAGTTGGAGTGAATGTGACCCTAAAGCAAATCAACTAACTTCCAGTGAGATTTGGATTTAAAGTAAGCATACACACGTAAATGAAGGCAAATACATATGGAAATATAGATTTCTACCTTAAGTGACTCTTCTCATCATCAACCTCGATGGCATCTTCTGATACGACCTTGAGCTGCTCCAAGGAGTAAGGGTGTTCTGGATCTTTTATGTCTCTAATATGTTGTTTGAAATTTAAGGAGTACAATATGTTTTGAAGCATGAGATTCTCCACAATCTCATTGTTACCTCTATGGGTTAAACTAAAAGTTTTGCAGCCAAAACTTAACCATGGAACTGTATATAATGATTTATAAAATGTCCAAGGAGCAAATGATCAGTGCAAAAATGTAATATATATACATTAGTAATAGAGATACTTGCCAAGAAGTTCACAGGGAATGAAGGTAAAATAAACATATCAAAGGATATCGAAAATTTCTAATCGATCAATCTGCTCGACAGCATATTCATCCACATCGGCTGGTGAATTGCGCGCTCGACGCTCCTTTTTCTCGTACACAATTGGGTTAGCATTTATGAGATTTACTACCATGATGAAAGCTTAACCTAATTCCAAAATCAAGATTAGCTAATATAATATTTTTCACAAAAATCATTACGTTGGGGCAAAAAACATGCTAAGAACGAGAAGGAAAAAAAATCCCAATTTTTACATGCTTTATCTAAATGGATGAATCAATGGCCAAATTAATGTCCGCACAGGTGCATATATATGCAATTAATTAAACAGGAATCATATCAACCACCGTGTAAAACTACAGATGAATAATATTTTTCCTCTTTCAGCTTTAAGAACGAGAGTATATACAGAATACTAACAGGAAAAGTGGACAATGGACAGAGCTCCGGCGGCGGTGGAGGATTTTTCGGATGTTCGCGCTTCTTCTTCCTTCCCCTTTCTGTAGTCGATTTGGCACGATAAGATGATAACATGTATTAAGCCCTTGTTTGGCAATTTGACTAACAAATTATATTATCGGATAAATATATTTGGTAAATCAGAATAAGGGCATGAATATATGTTATTATTTTTTATATAACATCTGTGCGGACATTCGAATTAAACAACGGATACAAGTTGTAAGCAGATATAATACACGAATAATGGTTTCATATAAAGTTTTGGCCACCTAAGGAGTACTGCCCCTAAGGTGCATCTAAAATCATTTCTTTTCTGTTCTGATCTTATAACGGCAAATAACGGCAAACAAAAATACCACAGAATGATGTACTAGATAGACTTTCCCACCTCGATACTTTGGCTCTGCTACTGAGATGAATCGTCACTTATGTGGAAACTCGAGGGCTCGACTCCTCGGAATCTACATAAATTAAGCGATACTCGGATAAGTCTCTAATTCTATCTCGGTAAATTTAATTTACCAACTGAAGGATTTCTAACTTAAGGTTCATGACTTAAAAATTCTGCTCTTTCTTAGATGTTGAAACTCTTGACTCGGACTCTTTAAAAATTCTCGAAATTAACTCTTTTAAAATCTAATATTAGCCTCGACTCGAAAAATCATTTTAAGACTCGGGATGTTTTATAAAAATGCTAAAAATAGCACGGGATACTCAGAACAGCTCAAAATAATATAAAAAATGTGTTCGGGCTTGACACGGGCTCGGTTCTGGCTCGGTCGGTGCAGTCCGGTAGCTGGCCAGTGGCTCAGGTCAGTCCGCGGGTAGCACCAGAACCGCGGCCTCTGCGACCTGGTGCGGCGGCTGGCCTCGGCCCTGCACTCGGTTTGGCTGCGCGCCTGCGAGCTCGCGGCAGCAGTCTTGGCAGCACCCGGCCATTGTGGCCCGGCGCTGAACTTCGGCTTTTCCTGACAACTATCTCAACCTTTACGACACCTTTTACGACCAATACAAAATATATTTTTAGGAGTTCAAATATCCGGTTTTAAACATGAAATAAACGGCTCGTTTGATAAACAATAAAAATCCCATTTTAAACAAATATTTCTAAGGCAATTGAACTCCATTTTTAATAACTACTTAAGAGATTTAAACCTCATAAAAAACGCAGCAAATCATTAATTTTTTCGAAACCCAACAAGGCTCCGAACATAGCAATTAATATCCCGATTTTAACAACAACTTAAAACCAATTATCCCGACCCTTATTTTCTTTAAAAATAATAGGCTAATATACGTCCTAAGTCGAGAATTCAACATCAACTCAGTAACTCGGAATTTAAAGTCTCGTATCACATGCATTAAACAAAATAATGCGTCTCATCGCCATGAACCTCAAGACTTACATTAATCCTTCAAAATACTCATTAACAAGGAAGAGGATGTTCAGCCATCTACCTTGTTCGGGAATTAAACGAGGGTTTTCACCGAGTGTACTCGATTTCGGATGCACCCGCCTAGATCGAAGGCCAATAGAGTCTCCCACGGATATATGAGCGGCGAAGCAATAGATCTACCGCTGGAGAATCGCAGGTTAAATTGAGACTCTTGTTCATTTTGTAGAGAATTTTTTTTTTATTATTTTTATTTCTTCAGTAACAAATTAGTAAATTGTGCGTTGTAATATGAAAATAAAAAAAAAGGTGTTAGAAGTATTCATGTAATCATGTGTGTTCACAAAATCTGTATGTAATTTGGTGTATTGGGACTTTTAAAACATTTGTGATTGGTTTCATAATTATCTTCATTTTTTTATCTCAAACTTGGAAAGTTGTTTTCATGTCGTTTGATATATATATATATATATATATATATATATATATATATATATNTTCGTAACATGTTTTTTGTTTTTTATAAACTACTTTATTAATTTTTTTTAATTACAATAACAATTTTTTTTATGTTGTTTTTTCTAATTCATGTTTCAAAAAGAAGAAGAACAAGAGGAATTGAAGAAGGAAGAAGAAGAATTGAAGAAGAAATAAAGATTGAGGAAACGTTGAAAAGAAAAGAAAAGAGAGAAGAAAAGGAGATAAAGAAAAAGAGAGAAGGAAAATAAGATATTAGTTTTTAAAATTAAAATCAGTTTCTATTTAATTGTGTGGTTTTATATGCTTGTTGGAATAGAAAAAGATATTGTTGGAATTCAATGTAATGTGTTTTTTTTTAATAGAATTGTTTTTTATGAGTTGGTTAGTTATGTACTTTCCCTTGTATTGGGACGATGGTGATCTGCTCGATTTAGGGTGGGGGAGATCTGATAGAAGAAGAAAAAGGGCTCTGTTTAGTCGGCTGAGAAATAACAATATTGGGCCGAGATTTGACAAACTGGGCCGAAAAGCACAAGAGATTAAAGGGCCGAAAATAAATAAAAGGGCCGGTAATATTCGATCAAAGGGCCGAAAATACGCTTATAAAGGCTGGAAAACATCGCTAATAATAGGTCTCGAGCTATGCTTATAAAGGCTGCAAAATCTATATATATATATAATTGTTAGCTAACCTCATTTAATAAAACATTTAATAAAAACATTTTCATTTTCCCTCCAAAAGAAGTTACATTTTTTTAATTAATTACTCATTAATCTCACATTTAAGAAGGTTTCTTTTAATTAAACTTAATTAATTAATGACTAAATTAAAAATTATTTCTTTTAGTTAATCCCACAATATAAGAAATGAAATTATTTTTTTTGTAATTTAATTTCCAGCCATACTCAATCAAATATATAACTACAAAATGATAAGAATGATTAGTTTCATAATTAAAATTAAAAATTTAGCTCCCCAAATGGTAAAACCTTATAAATTAGTAGTATAGATACATTTAAATGACATATAATTTATAAACTTAGACTATACGCATAATAAGATGAATTATGAATTAAATAAAAAAATTATTATTATAACACAGTCTATATAATTATTATAGCAAAGTCTATATTGTCAATATTATCATTTAAAAAGTTCATTGAAAAAACATATGTATAAAAAAAATCCATATGATCATAATTAATAGTGCAAAATTAACATTCTTTGACTTTCTATTTGGTAGTAATAATAAAATATTTTATATTACTACTATTCAATAAAATGCATGATTTCTGCATATTTGATTATCGCAATCAACATTCTTTTTTTATAAATTAAAAAGTGTCTTGAATCAATTGTCTCATATTTTTCATTAAAACAAAATAACTGTTGGCCGTGAAAAAAAACATTATTTCACAATTATAAATATAAAAATGATTAATTTTCATTAAACAATTCCTCTTTAAGAAAAAAGTGGCGGGACAAATTTCTGCATGATTATAGCATCAAAACATATCTAAAACATCAATATTTTAATGCATTAAAAACATACTTTCAGCAACAGAAAAGTCATATTAAACGGAAATTGGCAAAGTCAAAGAATGAGAATTGACAAGGCATTGTATGTAATGGCAGATTGTTGCATAATATAGAAATATCAACCATAATTAATAATCAACAAAAAAAAGTCAAATCTATATGAAAAAATCAAAATTAAAAACACAGCAAATTATGTGGAACATTATTGAACACTATACAATATAGAAAGAAAAATAATTTGATTTCTCTATCATTATCAACATATTCAACTTTTACCAAGACATCTGCCTTTATATTAAAATCGATTTTTTTGCGTAAAAGTTTTAAAAATAAAAATTCCTACAGATTCTTTTAAACATTAAACAAGAAATTCCTAATATGCGATAAATATATCTAAACAGATTTGTTATAAACTTACCTAATATTTCCAAATTTTGAACAAAATACTAAAAAATTTGAAAAACTTCGGCAAAAGACTTTGAATAACTTCGAAAAGCGATTTTGAACAAGTGTTAGCAAAGCTTCACTTACTGATATGATGAGAAAGACGACAAAGAATTGAACTATTTAGTTTTCAAAATCTGAACAAAATACATAAAAGTTACATATGTATGTTATAAAAAGATATGAACAGATATGTTATAAACTTACATATATATTTGTTAGTAGAGCTGAACATATCTGTTAGAAACTTACATATTTTTTCAAACCCTGAACAAAATACATAAAAGTTTGAAAAAGTTCGACCAATGTCATGTTCTCTTCGAAAAACGATTTTGAAAAACATCTAAATAATTTCGAATTATGTATAAAATATAATATATCTTGAAGCTTATTCACAAAGAATTTCGGAAAACGACACAGATCATTGAAAATAATAAAAAATAAAAACTACGTTTAACAAAAAATATTTCAGCTCATCATAGATTTGTAATATTATCGCCCGATTTTGACCGACCTGTTAAGATTTAGCAACACAGATTAAGAAATCGGGACGAATATTTTATTTTTCGATCACTACTGTTGGTCACAAAAACAACATTTCTCGGATGTCTTTTTTTTTTTAATTTTTTAAGCCTTTACCGGGAGAAAATCTCCGGTAAAACAGTTGTTTTGTATTGAATCTCGCCGAGTTTGTCGTAATATCGGGTTAAGGATTAGGGTTTCAGACAGAGTGAATAACGAGAGAAGCGCCGACATCAAAAAAAAAAAAACGGCTTACATCACTCTCAAGGAGTTTATCTCTATTTATAGTCATGTTATCACTGACCTGTTTTATATTTGATTTTGGCTACCCTAAAAAATTAAGTGGACTTCTAATTTGGGCTTTTTTTATCATTCAATCAATATATTTCTTTATGGCCCAAAAATTGTCATTTTGTTCAAATGTCTTAAATATTTGGCACATATCATTATTTATCAACCAAATACAATTATTTATTTTGTAATATTTTGCTGGTATTTTTTTAGTATTTTTTTTTTAAATTTTCTATATGATCTATAGTACAAAATACAATAATTATTTAAACAATTAAAACCATTATATGTCTTAATTTGAAGATATGATTTGTAGTGATGAAAATTCTGTTGATAGAAAAACCACAAACGTTGTATATAAAAAATTGTTTAACAGTATTTAGTTATTATTTCTTATAACATTTTTCTAATGATTATATTATGATTTTTACTATTGTTTATATATTTTTATTATTTTTTGTTCTATTATATTGTTTTCCGTGCAAATGCACGGGTTAAAAACTAGTATCGATAATAATAGGTCTCGAGCTATACTAAAAAGTTCGGGAAAAGATGAAATCGACTAAACCAAAAATGGCTAGAATAATCGGCGACTGCTAAACTGAAAAATCTAATAATCTCGGTTAATCTCTTTGAATAATTTTAAATAGACTCAAAATGTCTAAATAAATTAATTATCTCAAATAATTAAATTAGGCACTCACGTCTAATTAATCCAAAAATTTTCGAGCTCAGAAAAATAAATGTAATTAACTACATAAATAAAATAAATAATCGAGATGTCATCTAATATTCGACTGGGGCACTATACTGCATATGATATATTCAATGGGAATGTAACTTTTATAGTTAAATTGCCTACATTTTAGAAACTTTTATTAATATTTTAAATTATTTATTAAGTTATTATGATTTCAATATAGTTATTCTAATTATTTTATTAAATATTTTAAGTACTTCTGAATAGTAATATAATAAATTATATTAATACCTACAACTATAGATGATAATATATTTAATTAAATCAATTTCCATAATAATTTTTTGAATAGTGTTAATAAATTAATATTAAATTAATAGATGCTATTGAAAATATATCTAAGCACTTTGTTCACATGGATGTCAATTACTCCATGTCTTTCAATGCTATAGTAAGTTAACCCGTATTTTTTCAACAGATGTGCATACTTTTAAATTTTAATGTCATATTTTAAAAAAAACAACGTCAATAAAAGTATCATATTTCACAACACAATGTAAATTAAATATGAATTTTTGTTAACAAACAGATTGGCTCTCATAACAGTTAAGTTTCATAAAAGAATTTATATCAGTACTGTCATATATTCATACCTCAGTCCTTGGTACTAACTTGATAAACTTGTTACTAACTCAGGTTAGGATTTAGGACTAACCCACTTAATAAACTTGTTACTAACTCAGATTAGAATTTAGGACTAACTCAAAAGATTAAGATAGATGGACATATCTTTTTTTTTTTTTTCCCAAAAATAAATATAACATAAATATGAATTTTTGTTAACAAACAGGTCGATCCGCCCAACAATTAAGTTGTCTTACACAAGAATTTGTATAAGTACTATCATATCTCACTCCTTGGAACTAACTTGATAAACCTATTACTATCTCAATTAGGACTAACCAGAAGATTAAAATAGACGAGCATATCTTTTTTGTTTTTCCCAAAAAGTAACTACAAGTGTCAAGTAGCATTTTGAAGGGGAAAATGTATAACCAACACGATTCCTCCTTGAAAATTGATATCTACCCAAAATTTCTTCATCTGGAATATAATGTTTCCTGATCTCACCTCCAAAACATTTTTTCCACCTCTTTTGTGAATAATCAGAACTCTTAATATAGATAAAATACCACTTTGAGTTTACAACACAACCTCTAATAACTTCCTAACTTCAACCGTTCAAAATAAATAAATAAATAAATAAAACTTGCAACATGTATTTCAACGTTAGTTCAGTAAAGAATAAAGATACATGCATCTACTCTCTTTTACAAAATAAAATAAAAATTGAAATTAAAAAAATGGAGGACTAAAGGGGAACATTAATAATTTTAGTTGTTACAATGTCAAAAGTTCGTCTTTTTGCACAGCTTAAACAAAACATGTTAGAGCAAAAACTATCCTGTACTTACAATTATTTTATTTTATTTATTCATATTCCTCCTTTTTAATTCATGTGACTGATTGTGAATTGTGATTCGTTAATGTGAAAGGGCCCTAAAATGCTCAATTATTAGCGTAACGTTATTCTCCCACTTCATTTTTCTTTATTTTATCCACTTTTAAGATGGCTACACATTTTTATTCTTATCAACATCGTGTCTGATAATTTTTAATATTGGCACTAAAGCATAACATATTACGTATAAGTTGACGTTGATTGACACATTAGGTGAAAAAATTATGAATTGGGGGACCAAATGGTAACAAAATAATGTAACTATGAAAAAGTTTGCGCCTAATAAGGTTAACTAGTACGTAACCCGTGCGATGCACGGGATGTAAAATTTGGAAGAATAATATAACCTCACGTGCATTAGGATCGAAATTGAAATCATTAAAATACATAGGAACATTGTTTAATCATAAAAAGTTCGGTAACAATCATATATTATTAAAAATCTCCTTGAACACAACATTATGAATTTGATTATTTAGTAACTCCTCATTATCACAAACTAATATTTTCAAAAGAGACAAATCCTAAAAATCAAACTAATATTTTTGGTGAACAAACTAATATTTTAGGATTGATGAACAGACTAATATTTTAGGATTTCTAGAATTTGTCTCTTTTTGGTGAACAAACTAATATGTTAGGATTGGTTATATGAATAAGGCTACTTGTTTTTGGTGTTCTTTTCATTCATTTTCATTCAAACAATCCGATGACTTGTATAATGAAATCCGAATCTTAAGCCGAAATATTTAAAAAAAGAGTTTTTAAAAATTGAAAAGTCAAGGCAATCTGTTCAGATTAATTAAAGGTCAAAGAATATCCGCTCCTTGAAATAAAGACGTGTGCTATCATTAACCAAATATTCGGTTATTGATATAGAGTGGTTACCAAAAAATAGAAAGCGATAAGGACGCTTCATGGAAAAATCAATGGGATAAGGTCATAACAGATCGCTATACATTTTAATGATAAAAGCTCAGATGAAATGATTTATGATAATTATGTCGTAATTAATTAATTAATTAGATGTGTGAAAATGACATAATTAATGAGAAGTGTGAAAATGACATAATTAATGAGAAGTGTGAAAAGGACATAATTAATGAGAAGTGTGAAAAAGACATAATTAATGAGAAGTGTGAAAATGACAAAAACTTACCGGTTTTGAAAAATATTTAATACAAATCCAACATTGACCATAATTTGACCTACTATTTTGGATAAATGTTAATTCTTATTATATAAGTATAGATTGTGCTAATTTTTTATTTTTTTATTTTTATATTANAATGGTGAAAGGAAGCACTCGAATGAACCTCTAATGGTATGGGGAGATGACATTGGCACAAGGACATCCCACCAAATAATGAATTATAATATCTCTTAATATTGTATAGTAGTTATTAATTTTAAATGTAAAAATATATTATTATAGTTAAAGTTGAAAAATGTGAGATGGATTAATAATGCATCTTTTATAAATAAATAAATGAATAAATTCGATGATAATGTTTTATTACATATACAATTTGTGAGAATTCAGTTTCTTAGAAATAAGTCAATTTTCATAGTGTACGTATTCTTAAAAAATAATTAATGAAATCAATGTTATGATTTAGAGAATCTTGATTTGATTTGTAAATTTTACCCTACTAGTAGTGTTTATACATTATCTTTAATCTATTTTAATCTATGTATTACAGAAGAGAATGAAATTTATAAATAGACATATTAAACACATGTATGTGCATTAGACAAATTTTGTATGAGGCAACCTAATTTGTTAACCGGATCGACTCGTTATTCAGTTAATTATATATATATATATATATATTATAAAATATAGTACTTCTTAATTTTTAATAGTATGATATTAATTTAACATTATGTATACACAAAAGTTTAATTATTTAACCATGAATAACACGAGTTATGATTGAGTGTGTGCTTTCAAAATCAGTTGAGGTGCCTTCATTGGAATTTGGATACCAATGATGTGAACTGTTGATGACAGAAAATGAACATTTAAAACAAATGAGATAATTAAACAGAAAAATAATGTGTGTGCTTTTGGTTTCTTTCTTTTCGCACTTTGTGCGATTTTATTAATATAGTATCTCTATCGATTTTATTAATATAGTTTCCATGAATTACTGATACAATATTAATTTTGATAATTATTTATATCAATAGCGATATTTTTGTCACTTCAGTGAAAAAGTAATATTTTTAAGCTTTCCTAAGCCTTTATAAATTGAACAATATTTTTATTAGCGGAATTAATATAAATTGACGTGATATAAATAATAATAATCAATTATAATTTGATAATTATAAAATAATAATTCACAACTATATTTATGTAAGTAAATAAATATTAAAGTATATAAATAATATTTAATTATTGCTAATTTTTATTTGCAAATAATATAAAAAAATTGATTTAAAATATAAAAAATTAATATGAATAAATAGGACATTCAAAGTTTCTTTCAATATCCCCTTATATATTAATTCAAAACGTACTGAGCTTAAGTGACAGGTTCGCACGCTTTGGAATCATACGTGTGAAATAATTATGCTTTGCATTTTTGTTCGGATAAAAAATTTGAAAACGTAATCAACTTGGAATCAACCATAAATAATTATTTCATCTTACATTATTGTATCCTATAAATATCTCTTTCATTATTATAAATTTATTGCCTCCCATAAATTTGTGTATTAACTCTATCATATTGTTATGATAGTATATCTTAAGATAATTCCGTAAATTTAGTATTGTGTAGTTTTAAATGAGTTTTTATCTAATTCATACATGTATTACTTTTCTATATTTTATATCATTCAAAATACATTTTATATCATTCTTTAATAACCTAAATTTAATTCATAAAATAGAGTATATATTTATATTGAATAAAGTAGTTTTAAATGAGTTTTTAAATTACCTATTAGTATTATTTCGAAAAAACATAATTATTTAAATCTACAAAGTAGTTATTTAATATAAATTAAAAAATTATATAATATAAGATGGTAAGTCGTGTAAATGACGGTATCAATTTAAATATAAATAATAATATATTTTTCAAAAACGTATTTAAAAAGTAAAATAATTTTTGTTATTACTATTTAATTTTAAATAAATTTTTTAACAAGTACGGCATTGTACTAGTATCTTTTATTCATTAAAACTGATCTAGAAAAACCAGAATAACACTGTTTTTCTTTTTGATAGATATAGTAGCAGCAATTAGTGTACTCATTGCTGATTTTAATAAACGTTATTTCCATGAATAGTTGTCTTACGATGTTATTGGTCGATGCGTCATTTTTAGGAAATTCAAAACATGTCAAGTCTGCAGGTCTAAGTGTTTAGTCTTATCCTTATTGTCTTTTTTGTTTTTTTTTTTAAACGATTAACAGTAACATAAAAATAAAAGAACAACACTCTATCGTTCCGTANNAAATATAATACATAAATATAAAAATGGATAAAATAACACCTTCCACTGTTCAATTAACTCGCCAAATTCTCCATTGCCGACTATCGTTACAAGATATATATAGTTAATAAAAAAGGGGGTTTGATCCATTTTGATTGTTTTCTTGTAGTGAAATAATAAATTAATACTGGATTAAAGTAAATTATTTTGAATAAAGTTGAACGAGAGAAATGAGAGAAATTGTAATTAAATAATATTTAAAATATAATAATTAAAGTTGATGTTATGTAAAAGTAAGATAAAAATTATGAAAGTAACAGTAGTTAAAAATACGTGAGTAAATGAATAATGAATTAAAATTGATGTAATATAGAAGATAGATTATTAATATTATTTAATTATATTGATAATACTAAAGATATTTAGATTTTGAGATAAAATGAATAAAAAAACTGATCCAATCAAAACTTATTTTGATCAATTTTGACTCCTTATCAATCACCCCTTAGTAAATTGTTACTTGTCATTAGTGAATTTTTGATATATTGTGTGGAAGTCTTATTAACAGGATCGAGCTAGAGCTGACACATAACATACATCAATAACTCGGCTTTTGCTCTACTTCAATATTTTAAGTTGTATCCTTTATACATTTTCTAACCACCACCACAAGTGGATGTGGGGTAAGAAATTCAGAAAAGATGGAGAAGGGAATCTCTTTTTGTTTGTTTTTTTTCGGGATATCGATGGAGATGGGGAAGATGGGCTTATCTTTTCTCATGCCTACTTGCCCTGTCTATAATAATAAGTCCTAATTAGATTATATATATAATAATTGCTGGCGAAAAAGTTATGATAATTGTTTTCATTTGTTCGTTCTTTTCTGTTACACTTTGCATTAATTAAATAATTATATTTTTATTTATTTTATGAAATGATAACTACTATTGACTAATCATAAAATCCGATTGAATGATATTTTAATCTATTTTTTTTTCTAGCTCACTAAGAATTTTTTTTTATTTATTAAAATTAGTTAATTAATTTTTAGGCATAACCAATCCTCTTAAAATTCTGTACACATTGCTAAAATAATAATTTCAACATTGTTTCATCTAATTATTACCCATAATCAGCTAAAATTGTAAAATTTACATTATTGCAGTCAACATAAAGGTGAGTTAAATAGATTTTATCTTTATTGTTCATTGTTACTAATAATAATAAAAGTTATAAAATGTGAAATTATTATTTTTTAATTTATGACTTTAATTATTACATACACATATATAACATATATAATTTTGTTTGTATTTATGCATGTGAATATGTATATGGTCAAATACTAGTTAATTTGTTATATATAATTTTATTTGTATTTATGCATGTGAATATGTATATGGTCGAATACTAGTTAATTACTATAGTTATATTTCATTTCAATATTCATATCTATACTAAACTACGTAAGAGAGAAAATCAATTTACCAAAACAAAAAAAGAAAATGTGTTACATGCCAGTATAAAGTGTAGGTAAAATTGTAATTATCAAATATTGCGCAGTCTATATATAACTAAAAGATGATTAGTTTGTTTTTGGTAAACTAAAACGATATAATATTTTATTTATCTAAACAGAACTGCTCATAGTTAATAGGGTGTTGCTCAACGTTCAAACATATACATCTGACTAATTTAATGAGATTTTTCATGTTCAAAAATCGAACATATGTATCTGACTAATTTAATGTAATTAATTTGTCAATTTAACTGCCTTGTATTTTTGTTCCTCTTCCCAAACTCTTATGGATGGCCTGCGCAAATACTTAGGTGCGCCCTATCACACTTAGCAAGGTGTGCCAGGGCGCACGGTAGTAACACTGTTGGGCCTGGGCCTACACTACACGGAGATTTCTGATTGGACCTCACAATGTCACATGTGAACTACTTTCACTTTGACTTTACTCAACTGCTATTCACCGTCCCCTTCTACTAGTCACCGCCCCCCATTTACTTTTTTGCCCTTAACCCTTTTTTGGATTTTATCTCTCTAAACTTTCTATCTCTCTAAATTTTCGAACTTCAACGAACGATTCGAGCATAAAAAAAAATTCAAAAAAATGTCGAAAGAATTCTACGGCATCGGCAAATGACTCTTCTCCAACAAGGTAATTTTTTTTTTTTTCNAAATTCTAATAATAATAATAATAATTACAAATTAGAAATAACTATAATAACAATAATAAATTATAATAATAATTATATATTATAATAATAAATATTAAATATTATAATAATAATAAGTTGAATAAATTATAATTAATTATAAATTTAAAAAATAATATTAATAATTATAAATTATATATGCTTATAATAATAATATTATAAGAAATAATAATTATATTTTTTAAGTCTTAACGAACTCAACTTGATTTAACTAAAACGAGTCAGTGACGAAATCACGAGCTACCCCAAATTCCCAATCCTAATCACAATTCCAAACTGTTGTCGATTAACACTGAAAATGAACAAACAAAAAGTCTTCAACCGTAATTTGTACGACTTAACTTCCATGGGATGTTTTCTCAACACGACTCTCTCGGTTTTATTTATTTATTTATTTATTTATTTTTTTTTGCGAATCTCGGTTTTATATCTTAATATTTTAAAAATAATATAAAAATTGTGTAAGGACGGGGAAATTCCTAGCGTCGGATAGGTTCAAATGAGGATATGAGATAAGAAAAAACTAATGTGTAGTCCGTGCCATGTACGGGTAAATAATATTAAATAATAATTATAAATTAATGATGACAGTAAATAATATTAACTAATAATTATAAATAAAATATGAGGGTAAACAATATTAACTAATAATTGTAATTAAGGTGTGGAGTTAATATGTGACATAATTTATCGTATATTGGTTGTAAACAATATAAAATTATCTTGTATAAAATAACATAAAAAATGTATGTTTAAAATATTAAAAACACCTAAAATATTATATAACGTATGTAAAGTATTTAAAATTTTATATATCATTATCGAAGACGTGAAGTCACCTAAAATCTTTCTAAACTATTTTATAAATAAAACATGTCTAGAATTATTAAAAAAAATCTTGCCGAAAATATATTATTCAATTTCCAGAAGATGATGATAAGTATAAATTTGAATTTTAGAATCCACGTGAGTATTATTTTTTAGATCCGTATACTATACAAATTATCATTATGTTAATTTCCTGTGAACTTCATATTGATTTATTGATTTTATTTTATTTCTATACAAAGTTGATCGTCTCATTTTGTTTTACCATATTTTCTTGGAGATTCAACAAAGTTGATTTTATAAAAAGATTTGGACATCAACATATAATTTATAATGGAGTTTTCAAAATTGTGTACTTAACAAATAATATATTATCATTAAATATTTTTTTTAAATGCATAATTATTGAGACTGATAATTTGATAATTATTTTACCTTTTGAAACTGAGTATAGAAAAAACAATAGATTGGTAAACAAAGAAGTGATAAACATTACCAATTTTATTATCACACGTTCCAAATAAAAAAATTATGATGATTAGTGGTAAATGATATTTAACGAACAACATTTAATATTTTTTTGAAAGGCATAAATTTTTGAATTGAGATTTTATAAATATAGAGACTGAGATTTTAATGTTCTTCGTTGTTTCTACGAAAAAAATAAAATAAAAATGAAAAATGCACAGTTAATAAATCTTAGCTTGAATTTTTAAATAATAAAATTAGTTAAAGCCAAAAATTTAATGTAACATTAAATGTTGTATGATTTCTTAAAGATAAAAATAAAAAAATAATAAAACTTACTATTTATAAGTTGTATTAAATTCTCTCCTATTTTTTTGCTATTATTTTTATTAAATGATAATTCTGCATTAAATTTTCTTCTATTTTTTTTCTATTATTTTTATTAAATGTTAATTCTTATTATATATATATAGATATATATAGATGAAATGAAGCTCTAACATACATAATAAAAATGTCTTGGGTCTACATCTACTTTATTAAAAACTAAAAAATAAAAATTTTAAATTAAACATGCTGTGGGCCCACACAACTATCCACCAAGCAAGCATAAATTTCTCCCATTTTTATTAGCCCACACAGCAAAAAATTGCAGAGGCGCGTTTGAGCTACAGTGGTCGATACATACAATTTCTGTTTTCGTTTTGTTTGGAGAGGATGACTATCGGCGCCGGAGAAGAAATATCGGCGGCGGAGGTCCCTCTGCTCAACGACGTCGTCCCGAGGTCCATGGACTTCAGGGGGCGGCCCTCCGTCCGATCGAAGTCCGGCTGCTGGAAATCCGCCTCGTTCATCATAGGTACGATTCGAAAAAATCGATCGTCGTTGGGCGATTTTCCGACGATCGTGATCGGGAATTTCGCGGTCGCTGAGCTGAATTTTTTCGAATTTTGCGTTTTTTTGTTTTTTAGTTTTAAGATTTTTTTTTTCTGTTTGTTTTAGGAGCTGGAGTGGCGGAGAGGCTGTCGTACTACGGAATAAGCATGAATCTGGTGAACTACCTGACCGGAAAGCTGGGGCAGCCGACGGCGACGGCGGCGTCTGTACTGAACGCGTGGTATGGAACGGCGTCGCTTTTGCCAATTTTGGGCGCGTTTATAGCAGATTCGTTCACCGGGAGGTTTCGTATGATCATCGCGTCCTGCGTGCTTTACGTGACGGTTAGTTTTTTTGTTTTGTTTTGTTTTTCTTTAACCTCCTTTTTATGGGATATGAAATTTTGTTTGTTGCTGTTTTGGATTTTTTTGGCTTATTGTTAATGCTTGAGCTCAATTTTTCGATATCGAACGGTTAAAATTCAGCGGGTCAGTGCCCATGGGCGGCTGAGATTCACAGTCTATCATGTTTTTTTTTGGGGGTGTAACTATGTAATTGCACCAACGGACCTTAGACTTTTGTTTATTTGGCTTTCATCAAACCGAAATAACAGAAAAATGTATCAAGGTTAAATTTTTAAGTCCTCAACTCTTTGTTTTTTTTAGGGGGCACTGAAAACGTTGGAGATATGAACTTACTTTATTGCTGCTGATGTTAAAATTTCCCATTTTCCTATTCAACCTTTTCCTGCTGGTACATCGTTGTCATATCTGATAGCTGTCCATATTATGTGCGTGTGATATTATCTCTTTTACTTAGGTAGACAGCTGAACAGTGTAAATTTGACCGACTGCGACTGGGCTTGAAGGAAGTTTTTAATTTTTACTTTTTACTCTTCACGAAAAGGATTTTCTACCCAACTTGCAAACCCTGATATTTATTGGGCTGCCAATTGGTATCAATTGGATACACATTTTCATTTTAGTGAAAATATAATCNTTAAAAAAAAAAAAAAAATCATAAAAGGGAATTGTGTGATTTACTTTAAAAAAGAAAAGCCTCCAAAATAACACTATTCATACACAAAAAATGCTAGTTTTAGTTACAATTTTGATATAAGATAATGTGCAAGTAAAGATATTGCTGATTTATCATGTTAGATCATAATTATTTCCCCCATTTTTGACTTACATCAATTCAATCTTATATCCTTCTCCACTATGTAATTAAACTCTATCACCTGCACCTCAGATGTTTTTACCTTAAATTTACTTCTCCAACTTATTGCTATTCTGATTTTTCAAACAGAAAGTGACAATCTTTCACTTGTTCTCTGTCGTGTATTATCTTTTACCTAAAAGCATTACTTTTCCAACTGTATTACTACTCAGAGTTTTCAAACAGAAAGTGACAATTCATTCACTTGTGCTCTGTTGTGTATATCTTCAGGGACTCAGCTTCCTTTCCCTGTCGGCCGTACTCCGTTCGGCTGACGCCTCTAAATGCAATCCCGCCGCAAATTACACTGCCAGCTGTACCCCTAACCATCTCCAGCTCACATTCTTCTTCTTCTCTCTCTACCTAGTCGCCATAGCACAAGGCGGGCTCACGCCATGCGTGCAGGCCTTCGGGGCCGACCAATTTGACGAGGACGACGAGGATGAATCCGAATCCAAGAGCTCGTTTTTCAACTGGTGGTACTGTTTCTCGTCGGGGTGTATAGTCGTGCCCCTATTTGCCCTCACCTACATTCAGGACAACGTGAGTTGGGAGCTCGGGTTCGGTATTCCGGCCGTTGTCATGTGCCTTACCTTGGTTCTGTTCTTGGTCGGGTGCCCGACCTACCGGTTCCGGGTCAACCCGGGCGGGATGAACCCGTTCGTGCGGATAACTATAGTTTTCGTGAAGGCCGTCAGAAACTGGCGCAGCGCAACCCCCGAGCCTGAGTTGTGCGAAGAGGAAGGAGTTCTTCCGCGTACCGGTTCTCAATTCAGGTTAGTCCGAATATGTCCGAAATTTGTTGAATACAACTATATTTGGTAAATCTGTAGCTGATAACTTGTGACAGGTAGCAGAAAAACTAGCTGAGGTCAAATATGTCCGGAATTTGTTGGATATGGCTATATTTGGTAATATCTGTAGTTGATAACTTGTGACTGATGGTAGAAAAACTAGCTCAAATATGTCCGAAATTTGTTGAATATGACTATATTTGGTAAATCTGTAGCTGATAACTTATGACTGATAGTAGAAAAACTAGCTCAAATATGCCCAAAATTTATAGCAGAAAAATTAGCTGAGTTCAAATATGTCCTAAATTTGTTCAGAATATGGCTATATTTGTTAAGTCTGTAGTTGATAACTTATGACTGATAGCAGAAAAACTAGTTGATATAACAAAAATGTGACAAAATTAGTTGATATGATAAGTTAAAGTTTTATTTTGCCCAATGTAAGGTTTCTCGACAAAGCATTGCTGACGCGAGACGGCTGGGCAGAGGACGACAACAAGGTATGCTCGGTTGGTGACGTGGAGGACGCGCGGTCGATCCTCCGACTGATCCCCATATGGTTCGCGTGCCTCGGCTACTCGATCGTGTACGCCCAACCGGCGGCCCTCTTCACGAAGCAGGTAGCGACAATCGACCGGCGAGTCACCCCGTCTTTCGAGATGCCGGCCGCCTCGATCCAGCTCTGCTTCATCTCCGCCGTCGTGATGGTCTCCCTCCCGCTCTACGACCGGGCCCTCGTCCCCCTCGCCCGCAAAATTACCAAAACGCCCTCTGGCATCCCGACCCTTGGCCGCATCTCGTTCGGCCTCCTCCTCTCCCTCTCCTCCATCGTGATCGCGGCCCTCGTCGAGCAGCACCGCCTCTCGACTGCCCGGGACCACGGTCTAGCCGACCTCCCGGGGGCCGTGGTCCCGATGAGCGTGTGGTGGTTCGCGCCCCAATACGTATTGTCCGGGGTAGCTGACGTTTTCGCGATGGTCGGCTTGCAAGAGTTTTTCTATGGGGAAGTGCCGGCCGAGCTCAAGAGCGTGGGGCTTGCCATGTACCTTAGCATACTCGGGATCGGGAGTCTGCTCAGCAGCTTCCTCATCTCGTCGTTACAGGCGGCGACGAGCCGTGGGGGCCGACCCGGATGGTTTGCGGACGATTTGAACCGGGCCCACCTCGACTACTTCTACTGGATGCTGGCTGGGATGAGCGCGCTCGGGTTCGTCGCCTTCACGTGCTTCACCAGGTCGTATGTGTATAGAAGAACCAAGGTTCATTTGTAAAAAATGACACGAAAAAACGAAAAAAAAAAAAGAGAAAACAAAAAGGAAAAAGGATCGCGCGTTTTTTGGTTTTGTTTTCGACACCTAAGCTTTCCGACGAATACCACCGCCTCGTCTAGTTTATGTCGATCGGCCGACGAAAATGTGGTGGCTTTAGGTGGTGTATTAATATAATCTTGTGTTGTTAGTTACTGCGATGTGTGTTTTATGACTTCGCAGGGTAATTGTGGGATGAGTGAAAGTGGAAATTATGGTGTTAAAAGTTTGTTTGTGTATACGGAGGTTGGGAAGTGGATAGATGTATAAATGAAGAGAAGCCATGTACAGGGAAAATGGATGGATGCGCCTGTTAACTGTCCAGAATTTGTTTAAAATTTCACTTGCTCCAGAAATGTGGAAACAAATTGTTTTTTTAAGAGCTTGTTTCTATTTTGTGTTCTCCATTCAATTCTATCAATTATTCAACCCGATAGTCGATGTATATGTACTGGTAGTTGAAATCTCATAGACAAAAGTCTGATTTATTTCTCGAAGAGACGAAGATATAGATTCATCATTCCACTCCAATAATGTGCGGACAAACTTCTAATAACAATAATGTTCCTCCATTTATGGTCTTACTATATGTTTCCCACTTATATTATACTTCTACATTTTATATAGTATAACTTCACTTTTTTTACTTTTTTTACATTTGTAAACCTTAACCTCCTCCTTTTTTAGTAGTTAAACCTAAGTTTATAAACCTCACATAAACACTTTGATAAAGATGCCCTCGTGAAAGCTTATTCTTTTCCTTTTTACATTATTCGTTTTTTTGAAAAAAAAAAAAAATCTTTCACAAAAAGAACATAATACGTTTAAATATATATACACACACAATTGATGGCGTTTAAAAAAGAAACTCCCATTTTCTTTCAGAAAACAAAAATAATCCAACTGCTAGAAATTACAGAATGTTATATTAACTAACAGTTATTCAGGTATTAAAATTAATTAAATTAAAATTCGGGCGCCAAAACAAAAAGATGGTATTAATTGCAATTATATTTTTTTTTTTGTACAAAGAGAGAAGCCAAAGCCTAGATATTTAGGTCGCACACATTGCGCGAGTAAGAAACGCCAATAACATCATGGTGTAACCATGGCCAAACCCCATCGGGTGGCACAGTATAGTGTCGATACCCCACCAACTCCTCCGCTGCGAAGGAGGCCAAATAGTCGGCCGCAAAATTCGCCTCACGGAATATTTAATCAAATATGACCTCATTTAATAAGGCTGGGTACATACTAACATCATCTAAAACTATATATAGTTCAACATTAATTGCAATTATATTTATTATATATGTACATATACATTTTATACATAGTTTTTAAACCCGGCCCGGTAATCGACCCGGGCAGTCCTCGAGTCACCGGTTCAACCGTTGGGTCACCGGGTCAATTGCTGAACCGGATAATTAATTTTAAAATTTTTAAAATTATATATAGAGTATTTTTGTCATATAAATATATATAAAAGTAACAAAATTAAATTTTTTGTGTATAAAATTTGTACATTAAAGTGTTAATAATATGTATCTCATGATAAATATTTACCACATAAACATACGTACATAGTTTTATTTTTAAAAAACAAAAAAAATAGACCGGGTCGGTCGGATTTTGACCGGGTCCTTTGTTGCCCAGTCCAAATACTCCACCTGGACCGGTTCCGGTTCCGGGTCGACCAGCCGGGCCGATCCGAGTCACAAAACACTGATTTTATATCATAAATCATTGAAATTTATGAGATAAATTGCCTATTAATGTATAAATAAATGGTTTGTGTGTTCAAAAGGTATTTGGAAGGAGAAAGTCACGTATTGGTATAACTGAATAAGATTTGTTGTTCTAATCAAATCTGCATTTGGCCAATGAAAATTAGACACAGTGATCATCACCTAGACATGCTCTAAAGTCGGCCTTTGTTCATTTTGTTTACAATCAATCATTGCGTTTGACTTTAACTTATAAAACTATTAATTTCGGAGTGTAAGATATAATTGGTGTCCAATTAAATTCAAAAATTTGATTCATACATTGGTTGACCTTTATTTTATCTATTAGAAAGTTCTTTTTGCTTCAATTCCAACTTTTGCTTAAGGTACATTTGACTTTCGAGCACGATTATAGTTGGCAAGTTTTATAGTTCATACAATTGGTCACATTGAACCGACCAAGACTAAAGAAAGAGACAAGGAATCCGAACCAATTATTTTATTTGGAGGTTTTTTTTTTTTTTTAATTTNTAAAATGATAAGTATAGTTATTGGTCGAATTTGCCATTTTGTGAATATAACTTGGTTTGATTTGCTCGTTTGTCGCCTTAACCAAAAATATATCGAGCTTGAACAATTAGTGGAGTTCGTTTATTAAACAAGTTAGAAAATCTATTCACAAGCAACTCATTCATTTTTATTTTTATTTTATTCTTTCACAGGCTTCGATGGAATAAGTAGGCCAAGTATGTTCGCGAAAAAACAAATCTTGTCCTTGAACAACTTGTTTACGATTTTGAATTTGTTAAACATGCCGAATCGAGCCGAGAAGAGCTTTTACGAGATTAAACAAGTCAAGCCCAAGCCAAACATTTTCACTTCTTTATTAAAAGAATGGAGCCGAGTTGACTCGTTTATTGACGAGCTTGAACTCGAAGTGCTCAATAGCCATGGCTCGAATAACACCCAATTATAAGTTACTTTTTTTTTTTCTTATCTCGTTACCTTGTATTACATTTGCACATACTACCCAAGTTTTTAAATTTTTATGCTTAGATTCTGGCTTAATAAAATTTTAAAATGGGCACACCAATCTTTTGCGACTCTATATTGGATGTTGCTTCCAGTCGTCAAGCCACAAGCAAAAGCCCAATAGGCCCACTGATATATATAACATAATAGAAGTTCAAGAGTAAATTTTACAATTTTGTTCGAGACTTACATATAAAAATATTAAAGTTTATATTGAGAAAATTACGCTTTTACCTACCAATCTATTATTTTCCATTATGAAGAAAATTTTATTTTTAATTATAAATAATCTAAATTCAAGTGTTTATGAATGATTGATTGTAGTTATTTTTGTAATTGGTTTAGAAATTGTATTATTGTTAGCTTTATTACTGGTTTATGAGTGGTTGACATATAAATTTATTTTGAATGTATTATTAAAAAAATTAAAAAAAATATGATAAGCATGTAAAAGAGCCTATATTATTCCAATAAGAATATATTGGCCCAGGCAAATCCATAAATTAGCCCAATCCAACTCCACAGCCTGGCACGAATTATCTAATTTACGGAGGCCCAACGAATAAATCACATATTTAGAAAGCATTAATTGTATCTATATAGCATTAATTGTAGTCACCTACATGCTACAAAAGTACAAACCATAAGCATAGCAATACTTCAAAATCAAATTCCATTTTTTTTTTTTCATATTTTCTTTGGATTACAATGAAGCAATGGGAATTTCTAACATTAATGGTAGTCACCTACAAGCTAAAAACCATAAACAAAACAATACTTCAAAATCAAATTCCAATTTTTTTTCAATTTTTCTTTCTATTGTGTGGATTACAATCAAGCAATGGCAATTTGTAACATTTATAGTAGTCACCTACAGGCTACAAACCATAAACAAAACAATACCTCAAAATCAAATTCCAATTTTTTCAATTTTTCTTTCTATTTTGTGCGGATTAAAATCAAGCAATGGCAATTTCTAAGGATTTAACAGGTGTCAAGCTCATCTGCTGCCATGTCACTTTGTGAGATAATCAATAAATTATATGGTTGAAAGAAAAAAAAAATATGAAACATATGAGGGGTCCCCATATTCTACAAAGCTGAGAGAGTTCACAGCCATTAACATTGCAATCTTCTTATCCAATTGTTTGTGTGTTTGTTCATGTGAAGCAAATGTTTCTTCAAGGATTATGCAATGTAGAGCTACCTTCCTTTAAAATAAATTTGAACTCAATTTATATAAGCTAGTAAAAAAAAAACAAAATCATAAATTGTCATGAGTTAATTTTGACAACTACAATTTTTTTATATAAATACATATTTTTTCAATGAAATGTTGTGTTTTTTAGAATGGATTAAATGGACATTTCATATCACTTTTTATATACTTCACAGCGAATTATGTATTTTTGTTCAAAAAACAAGTTAGGGCATGTTCTATTAAACAAACTAACAAGAAATTTATTATTTAACCATTTGTGTAAGAAACTATTGGTTCAAGCTTATAAAGAATATTAATTACTTTTGTATTACAACATATAAAATTATTATTTACCAACTAGCAATCAATCATGATTTTTTCCTTAACTTTTTACAACAACAAAACTATGTGCATAGCTAGCTAAATAATATCTAACACCAATCATAAAAACTCCATTTTACCACTAAGAACTTTTTAAATGAATATATAATAGAACAGGGCTCGGTTTTACTTTTAGCCGGTTCAACTGCCAAACGGTTCAAGCTCTAATGTGTGTGTGTGTGTGTGCAAGGAAAGAGAGCCCATATACTGATGATTCCCTTCCAAGTGCTTCATTGAAGTAAACANGAAAAAAAAAAAAAAATAAATAAATAAAGCAAATAAAAGTTTTTCAATGGCTCATTTGCACTGCACCCATTCTTCTATTGTTGTAAAGCAGTTCAAAAAAGAACTTTTCTTGAGAAAAATCAATTCTCACAACAATTTGAGCTTCAAAACAGAACAAAATTCAGCCTTCAAGAAAAACAAAAGGCTTGTGTGTTTGTGCAGTTACTCTACATCTGCTGATCAGCAAGTGAATTCGCGTCCGAAAAAGCTCGACTCGAATGGCGGGGCCCACGTAAGCGAAAAGCTTCTGTTCGGTTATTTGGTTAGCCACTTAAATTGGCAAGTGAGGAGAATGGCGGACACAGAGGAGGAGACTAAAAGAGTAGCTTACATTCAAGCAGAAGCTTTTCACGAGCCAGTGTTTATGTTTAACGATATGTTCTTCGGTTTTTTTAAGGTAACTCAACTCATTTTTTTCCCTTCTTTTCTATGTTATGTCAAGTGATTCTCTTACTATATGAATTTTCATTGATTTTTTTTTTTTTTTTTTTTNTCATATATAGGCTGAAGTGCTTTCAGGACTTATGTACAGGCTGAGGAACTCACCTCCAGACAGGTAATTTTTCGATATTTGATTATGGACTCCTTGAAGTTCTTTTGAATTTCAGTTCTGGCCCAAAAGTTTCATGCTGATAATGGAGTGTTTTGAGCTGAAAAAGATTGGTTTTTTCTTTTTTTCTTTTTTATTTAATTTTTACGCAGGTACGCTTGTTTAGTAGCAGAGCCCGAAAGCGATTATGAGGGCTCGAATGTTAAAGAACTCGTAGGAGTAGTCGATGTGACAGTTCAAAGGGAAGATTATGTGCTTGAGCACCTCAAAGGAGTAGAAGAGTATCTTTATGTCTCTGGAATAGCTGTCCTAAACAAATTCAGGTTGAAAAGGTTTATATTTGTATATGTTTAGTAAAACTAGCTGATAGCTGATAGCTTATAAGTAATTTCGAGCTTATATCTTATAATTTATGAGACTTTTAGCTGAAAAACTAGTTTATATGATAAAAGTGCTTGGTAATATTAGCTGATAAGCTAGCTGATATAAAAATTTCAACGAACTTATTTGAAAAGCTACCCAAAGAAGTTTATGAGATAAGCTAGAACTTTTTAAAAAAACTCGTCCTACCAAACCAAGTTTATTTGAATACAAGAAACTTATAAGCTAACCAAATAAGCTTTAAGCTAGCTTATTAGTTACCAAACATAGCCTTTGTTCGTTCATTTCTTTTTTTTCTTTTTTTTGGGGGGTATTTCGAAAGAATTGAATGATTGTTGTTTTTGCAGGAGACAGAAAGTGGCGACTGTATTGCTAAAGGCTTGTGATGAACTCTCTGCAATTTGGGGTTTCGAGTATCTTGTGCTCAGAGCTTATGAGGATGATTATGGTGCTCAAAAATTATATTCGAACGCAGGTTATAGAGTCATTTCTAGAGATCCTTCGTGGATGAGTAGTTGGATTGGGCGAAGAAGGCGAGTTCTTATGGTTAAACGGTCTAACACATGGTGAACTTCTTCTATGTTTATTCGACTTCAAAACTATCGTATGAGGTAATGAGAATGTACATACATTGCCTTCAAAATCGAAGCCAAAAGATGAGTTTGTAAATCTAAAGTTATATTGAAATGGATATACTATTGTTTGTTATTACTTGTAGAAAATTATGCACGAATATCGTCAAAACAACGAGCAATACGAAAAACTTCTGTACAGTCGAAAAAATCGTAGAAGCTACTTTTTTTATCATAACCAAAAAGAGACTAAGGAAAAAAATGTCATTCTGTACTAGCGCGTTTTGAGTGGTTTTGCCTCATCCAATCAATGCATTCGTCTGCAGATCCAGAAGGATGCGCAAGCTGCCATTGGAGCAGTTTCTGTTGCTGTAAAATAAACAAGAAACAGAAACAAAAAAGAAAAAAAAAAACGTTAAATTTGCAAATCAAGTGTTGCAAGCTCGCGCGTTTTTACTGTGTTTGAGCAAATAGGAAGTTTACCCATTCTTTCACAACCGGCCCTCCCGTTTTTAGCTCCAAGACACTCATGATGTCTTTACCATTCACTAATGGCTTCAAGTGCCAGACNAGAAAAAAAAGAAAGGTCTATTTGATTGACTGTTTAACTAGTAACAAAACATGGAAAATCTATTTCAATCATTTACTTGTTATAGTAATTTGTTGGAAGCACATAATTGTAACTGCCTGGAGTACTTTTCTTTTTTTTTGCTAAAAAAACCGAGCATCTATTTCACGTTATGAATGATGAACAACTAAAAGCGTAAGCAGTGAGCATTATAAAACGCACCCATTTCAAGAACTGCATTCTCAATTCTGTTATATAATTCTATTCTCCCGTTTAGTTCTGTTTTACTCAAACCAATATCTTCTGAGTTTAATAGCAGAGAAAGCATCAATGAAGCACGCCAAAAGTCCTTGATTTCTCGAAGAATCAATCCTACACATAAAAGAAAAATGAAAGCATATTTAGTCATATCTTTTTTTTTCTTTAAGATTAAGATTCACTGAAAATGTTATGAAAGTAAGTTTTGAGTTTTTAAGGTTAAGATTCACTTTTTACCTGTTTGTATTCTGAGTTGTAACGAAATAGGGACATCAATGGCTAATGCGTTCTTATCGACTTGAAGAGTTTGAAAATTCTCATTGGATATGAGTGAAGGAATTAAGTGCACGAACTTTTGTGCTGCAAGATGCAAGCTAATAACCTGCAGCAGAAAAAAATGATCAATTACAAGAAATTTTCTGTTTGATTTTAATAAATTTGTAAATCAAAATGAAGTTAATAAAAATAATTAAAGATACTAAAAGATCATACAATATCTGCATCACTGTTCTTCAACTTGAGAGAAGCCTTGAAGAGGTAGCTTACTACTGGTATCTGTTAAAATTTAAAAACTAGCTTACAAATCAGTACAAATAATAATATATTGAATTATAAATACATGCCAGGTAATTGATGAAGCATTAACTATTTTTACCTTTTTGCCTTTTTTCTCTCTGTAAATAACATTACTTAAGGGAAGGAACATAGCAGCATAAAGGCAGAGTCTCCACTGGTCATCCTAAAACGAACAAAAATAAAACCGACAGCCTAAAAGTACACTCTTAAGCCTAAAACAGATTGTTTATATGGACAAAGTAAATGTTACTAATTATGTAGTGCTATAGTTTATTTAATACTCACATTCAAGGAGAAACCTACTGACTGCAAAAATCTCCATGTTGCATCCATGTAAGCAATGCAAAGCCTAGTCAAGTACCCATAAAAAATCAAGGACATATATAAACTTGAATGTAATATTAAAAAATACAAGGAAAAAATAAATTGTTCTTGTTTATTACTTTATGTAAAAGAAAAGAAAAAAAATCTGACCTGTCACATCCTTCTGGAGTCGAAGGTTCCACTTCACTTGGAAGACTAAATACAGCCCAAAAGAGCTGCAACTCAGTGATGTAAAATATTGCCCTCAGAGGCTGATTTCCAGATATCATAAGATCAATCTGCAGAATAACTTAATGTATCAAAAATAATAAAC
>BKCP01005405.1:1877653-1928933 GCA_008636005.1 Striga asiatica | reverse complement strand
GAAAAAAACGAGAATCGAAGATTCACGTGAATTTATCAGCAATAAACAAATGCATACTTCATGACCAATACGTTCTCGACTGATTTTATCAGCAATAGCTTCTCTGACATCATTGTCTGCAGCAGCTATCTTCAGTTCTTCATCTAACAAGAATCCAAACCGTGCACCTATTGATATTCTATAATCAGTTCTGAAAAAAAAAAATCATTTACAAAAAATGTCAAGGCAATAGTAAATAATTGCATTTTCTACCAAAACGTATAGCCCGGAGAACTCGAAGCGGATCATCTAAGAAGGTTTGCTTTGGAGGTAATGGGGTCACTATCTTTCCCGCTTTCAAGTCCTCAATTCCTATTAGACCGGGTAATAAAAAATAAATAAAAATGAAAATGGAGAACAATATTACCTAAGGTTAGAGTCGCAAAAACATATGAGATTTAAAATAGAAATACATAAATATGCATTTACCTCTTTTTGTGAAATCTTCAACTGAACTCGTATTGATGTTGTAGAACAAGCTGTTAAATAGAAAATCAGTCAAAATCAGGTAAGTTGAAATATTTGAGTTTGTGATATCAGAATAAGTTACATTCTCAGAGATCAACATCTACATAGCCCCCACACACATACAAGACACACACACACACATATATGTGTGTGTGTGTGCATATACATACATATATATATATATATATATATATATATATCCAGAACTCAAATTAGAGGCCACATAAAGTTACTAGAAATAAGTCAACAAACCTATTGATAGTTAAATCTCTTCGATAAGCATCCTCTTCAGCAGTGCCAAACCTCTGCAGAACAAAAACATTGCAATTACACTTATTATTACATTCTTCTTCTTTTTCCTTTTTTCATTATTTAGGGTAATGCATAATGACAACATATAAACACGCACCATAGTTGGGATTCGACTATTTTCACTGTAGTCTTCAGATCTTAAGTTGACAAAGTCAATCCACACGTCAAAAAGGCGCATTCTGGCTGTTTCCAAGTGTTTCGACTGATCAGGATTGCTGCAAACAAGACGATCATTCTTTAAACATGAATTCTACACTATGTTATGCAAAAGCCAAGAAAAAAGAAAAAAAAAAAACACAAAATGAAAAAAGAGATGCCTTTGAGTAGATCAGAAAGTTCAGGTGAAGTACCACTGTATGACACCTACTCCTTGAGCCTCTTCGCCTTTAGACGACAAATACTCGTTCACTTTCTCACAAAATTCCTTCCCCATCATATTATCAAGGGCAATATCGATATCATAACATTCTTTCCCCAAAAGCTGCAGTAAGCACAAGTGAGAAGTGACTATTCTGTGAAAATGGAGATCCATCAAGAATCATAAAATTTCCACAAAACATTTCTATTCACAAACTAAAACCTTATGAATGTTTTATTTATTTCCTTTTCGAACAAAACATATTTTCAGCTCAAATTACCGGCCAACTATTTCATCTCTACAACAGTTGATGATTTCATTAAATGAAAAGCAAAGGGGCAAACAAACAAAGAGCATAATGCCCGGAAAACCTTGTCGCGAACCCAGCCGCCGGCGACCCTAAGCTGCGTCTGGAGATTGAAGTGACGCAGGACCTGGAGAAGACGGTCGAATATCTGCTCCTCCTTGGCCGTCAGATCAATACGGTCCTTGACGTGAACGGACGGCGGCGATGGGCACATTGTTGCCACCGTAGAACCACCTCTGGACAAGCAAAAGCAGTAAACGCGGTCGCTAAGACGCGAATCGCCCCCGGGATTCCGATTACGGCGGTGGAGAGGAGGGAGAGGCGAAGGGAGCGAGAATTTGAAGGGGTTTAAGGGGAAAGAAAAATGAGGGGCTCTGCAAGGGGAGGTGAAAAGGTTCAACAGTCGCATGACCTCAAAATAAATAGAAGGGACTGAACTTTACGAATATTATGCAAGCACACGCAAGAGACGAGCAAAAAGAACAGATAAAAGAGAGAGAGAGAGAGAGAGAGAGAGAGAGAGAAAATAGAGAGAGAAAGAAAAAAGGACCAAAATACCTTAATTTTGAGGGGAATTTATACATAAATCAACTGATCCAATTGTCTTTGATTCAAAATAGTGTAGTGACATTCTGGGAGTTTGTTTTGAGTATGATTCATTAGAAAAAAAATGGGTTCTTTGGAGATTTTGTGTTGCACAGTAAGTGTTTGAGGTTTCTCCTCACAGAAAGACATTGTGCTGCACTACTCTTCCTTTGTCATTCACTTACGGTTCAGTTGTTGAAGTTCTTATGCAGATTAGGATGATATTTGAACTTTTTTTTTTTTTGCTTAATAGTCGTGCATAAAGGTTTTAAACCCTGTTAAGAATGTGCGCTGGTTCAAGAACTACATTTTTTTTCTTTGTTTTTGGTTAGATAAAGTATCTTTGATATCCAGTTTCTTGCAGTAACTTGTCACTTGTACCCATTATTTCTTTCTTCTAAGTAGCTGAAAATTGTTTTCTGTTTTCTAATGAAAACCGATCAAATTAGCTTTAAGACTCCTTATTGAACAAATCAAGATCTTGTAAGAAGTATATTTCTTTGTAGACATGCGAGGCGAGATCAATTGAACTTTCATTGAACATATTTTCTTTGCCTACAGCTACATCTGTACTTTGGTAAAGTCTTCTTATGGAAGCTGTAAGATTTTATTAACCATTGTGTGTATCTGTAATACGAAGCGTCTCCACACGACACTCCGTCAACGAGCGTGAAAGCTTCTCAACAAAAATAGGAATGAAACAAGAAGAACTGATGTTTGGCTGTGTTTCTGCAACTAAACTTCACATGTCAGTCTTTTCTGTAGGATGGTTTTTTGTTGAGGATAGTTTCAAGATTGGGAGAATTTCAGCTTAAGACTTACCTTATCGGTGACCCAACCCAATGGGTCACCAGGAAAAAGACAAAAAAAAGCAAAAAATAAAAATAAAAAAAAAAAGAAAAAGAGGGGATAATACGCGACCCAGGTCAGATGGTGACCTTGGGTCGCAACCGAGCGCAACACATTTTTTTGCTTTCTTTTTTTTTTTTGATTTTTTTTTATTCTATTATTGCTCTTGAATTTGGACGCATGTTGCTTTCTTTTTTTATTTTTTATTTTTTTAATTCAATTATTGGTAGTTAGATAAGGCATGGGACACATGTCTTTTTTTAATTGGAAGTCATAATTTTATTGTGATAAGATAAGATAACTTAATAATTGAGTTTATTTATATATTAAAAAAAAAATAAAAAATATCAAAATTCGTATTTTTTCATTCTCTATAAATAGAGACCACTCTTGATATGTTTTAGATCACAACTGAAATTTCTCTCTTTTCACCCTCTTCTTAATCATACTTTATTAATTTTATCATCTCTTTTATTTCTCTTAATTTCCAACAAATACCATATGGATCCAAATTTTGAGTATTACCTCAATTCTCAAAATTTGTCAAACTCTGAAAATTTTCAGAATTTCGAAAATTATTCACAAGAGCCATTTTCTCCTAATCTTACCCAATTTCCAGTTTCTGTAAATGCCCAACCCCCACAAAACATCTCTCGAAATCTATTTCAAAATGTGCAACAGACACGCACAAATCCTCAAAAAGGAACGAAAAATGTTAGTTGGAGTGTGGCGGAAGATCTTGCTCTAATGTCAGCTTGGTGTTTCGTTAGCGAAGACAAACTGTGTGGCAAGAATCAGAAGGGTTCTTCATTATGGTCACGCATAGCTAAAATGTTTGAGCAAGCTCGAATGGAAAATCCAGAAGAAATTGGTGAAAGAAACTTGGATTCAATGAAAGGTCGTTATAAACGCCTTAATGAAAATGTAAACAAGTGGAGAGGTGCTTACATGGAAGCATACAGAAATAAAAGAAGCGGAATGAGCATGAAAGATGTTGAAAAAGAAGCTCATGTAATTTATGAAGCTGGTGGTAGCAAGTTTACAGACTTGCATGTGTTTGAAGAAGTCATGCGAAAGCATCCCAAATGGGAATTAAAATTAGATCGTGATTCAACTCGTTCGCGCCCTGAAGATGAAACGAGTAATGAAGAAAGCCATGGCAGTTCCAAAAGATCAAGGACTACTGAAGATGGAGATTATTCAATTCCCTCAAATCAAGAAACTCCAGTTAGTGATGATTTTGTGATTTCCCGTCCCGAAGGTAGAGATATGGCAAAAAAAAAGGAAAAAAGGTAGCATCACAATCTTCTTCCATTCCTGATGAGTTCACTGCAGAAATTCGTGCACTAAGACTTACAAGAAAGAACGAATGTGATTTAATGACAAAAATATCGAACGATAGGATGGAGTTGGAACGCAAGAAAGAAGAAAGGAAGATTAGGAAAATGAATATGATGGTGTTGAATACGCTGTTGGCAAAAGACCACTTATCGCCGGAAGATGAAGAGATGAAACGTCACTTAACTTCAATTTTATTTGGAAAGTCGATGTAATTTATTATCATGCAGCTTTCATTTATGTCGTTTTAGTTATTCTGATGTAAGCTTTTCAATTCCTGTAATTCAAGTTATTCAATCAAAGTCTATTTAGTAAGTTTTTTTTTTAATCTTTTTCAGAAATCACATGTTACTTTAATGATTGTCCTATCTACTAGTATAATAGTCACTTATTAAATGAATGAGCAAGAGCTATTTGGAATATAGTGTATGAGTTATTACTATCAAATAGCAGCTTTATTTTGTCTTCCAAAATTCACATGCATTGAATCCGGATCAAATAGCAGCTTTATTCAATAAAATTTACATTCATTGAATGCACATGCAACTTTTATTTATTTTACTTTACTTTTGCTTTTACTTTACTTTACTTTTGCTTTTACTTTACTTTACTTTTCTTTATATTAACTTTACTTTACTTTTCTTTTACATTTACTTTAATTTTATTTTAAGTTAAATCTACACCAACTCTTCATACTACATTCCTATATAATATGGTTGGATTCAGATCAAGTTGATATCAAAATCAGATCATATCTATTTTCTTTATATCAATTATAACTTTGTTTTTTCGTAAGACAATTCGTTCTTGTTCAGAAATGTCTTCCATTGAAAACTCACCTGAAAATTCAAGTTCTAGTTCTGAAACTTCCAATTTCATCGAATTTGATGAATGGGAAGAACGAGTGATTCAACAAAATCAACAATTTGATCATATTATGGAAGATTTGATTGTTCGTATTCCAAATATGGTCTTACAACCAACAAATCCCGTTTCTAGAGGTAGAAGGCAAGTCATTGAGAGGCAACGAGAGAGAGGAGAGGCGAATGTGTTCAATGACTACTTCTCCGACAATCCAACCTATCCTGAAGAGGTATTCCGTCGGAGATTTCGCATGCGTAAGAATCTTTTTCTTCGTATAGTGAGCGAAATCACCACCAACGACGAATATTTTCAACAAAGGCGTGATGCCACTGGTAGGCTGGGCATTTCACCATTGCAGAAATGTACTGCAGCCATAAGGGTGTTAGCCTATGGAACATCAGCGGATGCTGTTGATGAATACTTGCGAATAAGTGAAGCTGTAACGAGGGAATCTCTCATGAAATTCGTAGAAGGCGTCATTTCTAACTTCGGCAGCCAATACCTCAGAAGGCCTAATGAACAAGATTTGGCAAGAATACTTCATGCGGGGGAGCAACGTGGATTCCCAGGAATGATGGGAAGTATTGACTGCATGCATTGGGGTTGGAAAAATTGTCCTACAGCATGGGCTGGGCAATATGCCGGAAGAAGTGGAAAACCAACAATTATTTTGGAAGCTGTTGCATCATATGACTTATGGATATGGCATGCATTTTTTGGAACACCAGGTTCGTGCAACGATATCAATGTACTTCACCAATCTCCTGTTTTTGATGATATTTTGGAAGGTCGTGCACCAGAAATTAGCTACGTTGTGAATGGTCAACAAAGAAATATGGGATATTACCTCACTGATGGTATATATCCTTCATGGGCTACATTTGTTAAATCAATTACTTCCCCCCAACTTCGAAAGCACAAATTGTTTGCTCAGCACCAAGAGGCGGCTAGAAAAGATGTTGAGCGCGCATTTGGTGTTCTACAAGCTCGTTTTGCATTTATCAAACGACCATGTCTAGTATGGGATCGTTTTTTTATGGGAAGAATTATGATGGCTTGTATCATCATGCACAATATGATAGTAGAAGATGAACGGGATGCCTACTTGAATTATTATGATCCTACAGAATTTATGAACGAGAGGCCTACAAACGGACGGAGGCAAAGAAATGACGTAGAAGAAGAGGAAGATGATATGCCTTTTCAATACTCGACTGAAAGAATCACAAACCTATCTACGTATATGACCAATAGGTCACAACTCCGTAATAGAGAAGCTCACGTGACTTTGAAAAATGACTTGATTGAGCACATATGGGAAAAATTTGGCAATGGTAGTTGATGTGTAATTTCATTTGAAATGTTTGTAACTTGTTTAGTTTATTTCGTACCGAATTATGTAATTTCAATTTTTAATTATGTTTGTAATATTTTTTTTAGTTGTATTTTAAAATATTAATTTTTTGAAGTTAATATTTTAAATTATAATTTTTTTCATTAATTTATCACAACTAAAAAAATAACAAAAAATCTATTGTAGATAATATTTAATAAATAAAAATAAAATAAATAGTATGTTGGGTTGGAATGGGTTGGGTTAGGGATAAAGATATGTAGGTTGTTAAAAGTTGGGTTATGTAGGTAGAGGAGAGAGAAATAATTTTTTATTATTGAATTGGGTTGGGTTGGGTTGGGGATAAAGATAGAGGCAAGCCAGCCATGACCTCTACCACACCACTAGGTTTATCGACCTGGTTCGCGCTATTAGCCTATCAAGTTTCAGTCTTCGCATTGTCTTACCGAATTTCATCTTCTTTTTTATCGACAACAACAAGAAGAAGAAGACTATCGATCGACGAGCTACCGGACTCTATCCTGATCTCTATTTTCGACCGCCTTCCGGTGAAGGATGCCATCCGTACGTGCGTCCTGTCCCGAAGATGGGCCAACCTCTACAAATCCGTTATCCACCTCGACCTCCGTTGCCACCACCTCGTCTGCCGCCCCTATTCCCGCACCTGGATACGCGTCATGCTTCAACGATTGGACTTGGACGATTACCCCGAGCCCATCGGCTTTTTCCGGTGCTTGAAGATAGCCGGGATCGCGCCAAAGTATTTCCGCTCCCGAAAATGGCTCGAAAATCAGCAGCCTCATCTTCTGCTGCTGCCTGTTCAAGACGTACTACGAACGCTTCGCGCAATTCGTCTCCGCCCACTTGGGATCCGTGAGGAAATTATACTTACATTTTCTTTATTTTTTTTCTAATATAGATGCAAATAGTGTAGTGTCATTCTGGGATTTTGTTTTTGAGTACGATTCATGAAGAAAAAAAAAAATGGGATATGTGGCGATTTATTTGGAGATTTTGTGTGTTGCACAGCAAGTGTTTGATGTTTGTCCTCACAGAGGAAAAGACATTCTTCTGCACCAGTTTTCCTTTGTTCATTCACTTATAGCTATGCTCTTATGCAGATTATGATTATATTTGAACAACTTTTTCAGGAAACTCGTCGTCCAATGCTGCTGCGAGTATTATAAGAACTCGTGCGGTCGCCCGTTTTCCTGCAGCCACCACCTTCCCGAGACTCGCTGCCTCACCCACCTGGAGCTCGAATCCACAACTCTTAACCCCAACTCCGCAAGTGGGTCCCTTCAGATTCTTAGCTGAGTCGAGTCCAGCTGGCGGAGGGCTCCCTCGAGTCCCTCCTGTCCGGTTGCACGGCTCTCCGCGAGTTGAGGATGAATTACTGTAGGTGCGCTCCCAGCTATTCCACCCTGCGCTTCTGTGGGGCCCACATCAGGCTCGAGTGCCTCGTCATCGAGATGTGTGCAGGGGTGAAGGAGATGAGATTCCACGCGGCCAGCCTCGTCAGCATCGAGTTTCATAACCGTAAGCCGGTCGTCTTTGTATTCCATCACGTCCCTCGTCTGCAGACACTGCACGTCATCACGTGCGATATTGATATGATTCGGGTAATTCATATTTGAATATATGCAGACAATTTACAAGTCTTAAAAAGTTTCAGTTGAAAACACTAAAATTTTGAAAGTTTTTAAAAAACTTTATTGAATACTCCCTCTTTAAAGAACCTCAAATCTTAAAAAGTCTGAAAATGTCACGCGAAATTGCTAACGAATACACCCCTTTTTTTTCGTTGCAAATTAATGATTTTGGTTTTTAAAGGTCCATCTGGATGATCCGACCAACACGTTCAGCAACCTCAGGCGATTAAGGCTCAGACTTGATCGTACAGCTTACAAGTATATGATCGTCAGGATGATTCCGTTTCTAAAAATGTGCCCCGTCTTGCACGAGTTTCGCTTAGACGTAAGTTTTTCCAAGTTCAAACGATATATGCACTACACCCCCAAGTTCTTCAACAAAAATGTTGTTTTTTTTTTTTTCTTCTCTGTAGACAGAAATTGTGTACAATGATGGCCCAATGATGAAGATGCTTTCATCTGACACACTAATCCACACGGAGCTGAAAAAAGTGGAAATAAACGGATTTTGTGGGACAAAAAACAAGATCGAATTCGCATCGTGCATACTAGAAAACGCAACATCTCTGGAGCAAATGCAGATAAGCAGGTGCCCGAGGTGCGATATTGGAGGCAACCAGCATTGGTGGATGCACAAGTCCGAGTGGAGTCAAGAGACGTGCGAAAAGATTCTCAAACTAGTGAATGGGCAAAAAGTTTCCAAGAGTGCACGAGTGATTATCCAGCATGTTCCTTCTTACGATGACGACACTTTGGCCGACAGATTATGATAACTCTGTTTTTTGGTTGAAGCTCAATAAATATAAGCAACATCCTAGAGTAGAGGATATCTTGTCTAGTATGCACATTTTTTTTGTTGAAGAACCACTAATCAGTAATCACAAAATGCTATATTATTATTCTTACATAAATGTTGTTTATGTTATGCCTGAGTGCAGCATAATCTGTGCCTATGTGCATGTTCTACTGTGCTGTGTTGAAAGCCAACTGACATCTGAAATTGTGATTCCATTGATATTCTACCGACAAATAAATACTGAAAATTTCCCTCAATTCTGATAAAATAGATAATCTACAAATGCATAAAGGTTGTAAACTGCACGAGAATAAAGATCACTATTTTCGAAATTCAAAAACGTAAAAACTCCCTTTTAAACATGGCTTGCTTCAGTCGTGTCAGAACATGTCGTGAAGCCTTCCTAGGAATGCATAAAGCTCAGTCCTCTTTTTCTCTGGCTGCGGTTTGAGAGGCAGAGGTCCTATCTTCGGCCAGGTCACGCTTGCCGACAGCCAAAGGTTCGTCTTTCATCATCACCAAAATCAATATCATCACCAATATAAAGAAAAGTATAATTAGGAAAGTCCTCACAACTAAGTTTGAGGCTATGAATGCCATCAAAGTTGGGCCCGAAACGCGTTTTTGAATCACATTTCCTTCTCTGTAGCCTTCTAAAAATTTTGAGATCTGGTTGCCCATATCCGTTTCATCTATGCTATCCGAACCAATAACCTGTACAAACAAACAAAAAGGGATAATTTGACATGAAACTTCGTAAGTAAAACATATGTTGCCTAATTTGACATGAAACTTCATAAGCAAATGTTGCCTAATTGGACATGAATCTTCATAACAGAAATCACCACTTACATTATAATAATCCTTCTCACCATCCCATACAACCATCTTCGGGAGCTGAGTTTTCTTGTTAACTTCAAACGACTCGACAAAATCTTCCCACTGCTTAAACCCGACATAACCAAATATCAAGTCACGATTTGCAGAGGCAGCGGATTTTAAAACTTCTATTAATCTCTCGGATCTTTCGTCCATTACATCCTCCAAGATAGTAAGAGCAACTTTCCTCTCGTCATCTTTAAGTAACTTTGACGAGTCTCGATTTATAGGTAATACCAGAGGCAACAAACTTTGTTTTATGTAATCTTCCAGAAAATTTTCTGCAGTTTAGGCCATTATTAAAATGAATTGTGTTACATAAGTACATAATTAGACAGCATGGTCTGTCCATACATTTGAGGCAACAAACTTTGTTTTATGTCCATACATATTCGCATACACTTATATCAAACTGCATGCCGCAAAAAAGATTAACAAGTCATGCAAAAACAGGATAACAATATTAATAACTATTGCTTCAAAATAAAAGCCAACCTTCAAATGGCCCATAAAATATGCTCTGTTCTTTGTAGGCTGGCTGAATCGCAACCAGAGCAGGGACCTTATCAAAATCATACGAGGACATGATATCCTCTGAGAAGCCATTAGCAACAGAAAACCATGCTTTCTTCTTATACTTGACAGCCAAATTTGATATAACAGACTCATTTAAGCCAAATCCCAAGAAGATGGGAAAATCTGTGCCAGCTGCTTCGATAAAGTCCCACACGGCAGAATCGGAACTCAGAACAGAAACATCAGGAGCAACAAATTTGGACAGAAATCGAACAAGCAAATCGGCTTTCCTAGGTCCATAATACTCCGTAGGGACTCCACGTATAAAAATCTTTAGAGTTGGATATGCACTGCATCAAGTAGAACAAATATTTTAGGCACCTCTCTAATATTCTTCGGACATAAATGATACAAATTCGGTTTCAGTCTCACAACATACTCAACATTATGCTTCGAAGCAAGCTTCTTGTGCTTGTCAGCATCTACCTTTGCAACTACCATAGGTTCCTTTAATCCAGCAAGAACTGGGGCCGCCTTATCTAACTGTAATTCAACATTCCCAATAGTCGGTACTTTTTGTAAATGGAATAGAAAGACTTAATCCAGAGCAGACAGGGTAAACTGGGCCTCGCCCATCGTAGTGAAAAATAAAAACAGAGAACAATACAGAGAGATATGAAAGGTGATTTTCATGTCCAATTCGAAGAAGCACCATCAATCGAACAAATTATCGCATGCAATTTGAAAGTTCTGTTCTAGAAGAAAACATAAAGAAAGTGCCATACAAGGAAAAACGAATAACTTGCAGCCCAGCCTCTTCCTATCAAATATCCTGAAAATCGGCATGACAAGTCTTAANAAAAAAAAGAAAAAAGAAAAAAAAGAAAAAAAAAAAAAAAATCCAAATCCAATCCTATCAACCCACGAAGAGAAAATACAAATTCAATATTGTATTGTGATCATAGCACAAAAATTTTGCCCTTTTCCCCATACCCATTGTCATGACATGATAAAAATCAGCTCAAAAGAATCGCCTTCAGCATTCATGCATTAAATCGAAGAAAATTGGAAGAATAAACAGGCGGAAAAAACATACTTATAACAGTGCATACGATCCCATGTCACAGCTCAGACAGATCCCCCAAAAAAGGCACATAATCAAAACAAAAATCCAATAAAAACGCCAATGGTAAAGCTGAAAAATGAGATCAAACCTCAGGCGCGAGGCGCTTGCAGTGCCCACACCACGGGGCATAGAAATCGACAAAAATATAATCAAAATTCGAAATTGCAGCGTCAAAATTGGACTCGTCGAGCTCCAACACTTCTCCGTCCAACTTGAAGTGAAATTCTGATGCGGTGATCCATGGCGCGAGCAAAAGTAAAAATAACAGAAAAAGCAACCGCTGCTGTAAATTCGAAGAAGAGATCGGTAGAGTAGAAAAAGCCATTTGTTATTGAATTATCATAGAAGTATTTGTGTTTAAAAAAGATGTTCTTTATGGCCTTTTTGAGATGTCCAATTGTTTGTGTAAGAGGAAAACAATTTTAATTACAGTATTTGTTAAAATTATGACTGGTTGAGCATTCAGGCCGTCGTATAAAAATTTATGTTAAATATTTATGTAATATAATATAAGAAAATGCTACGGACCTACGGTCTCGTTACTGAACCATTCGGTCGAGTGTTTTAACCGTTAAATCATCTATCTTATACTAACTGTATGTGATCTAACGGTTAAAACAATCACATTTTTGTTAATAAATTATGGTCTAGCTATCGACTGCAGGTTAATGGCGATGGACTGAAGGTTAAGTATGATATTTCAAACTATAAATATTATTTTTTATTGAAAAATATAAGGTATCAATCCACCTAACTACTTAGGTCAGCTCTCACGTAAATTTTTGTTTTGAAGTTGAAAGGTGTGAAAGAAGATATGGAATTTGTGCGAGTTTATTGTTGATAAAAATGATTCATTATTTGTTTAAAGGTATTATTCTACGTTCTAACTATGCGTGCATGCATAGATACATATAAAATATTATATGTATATATAATAGTTAATATTATGTATTTGATAGTGAGTACATTACATTTTAAAATTCTAACAATTAGAGTAATATAAATATAAATTGTGTATGTAATTTTAACAATTAGAGTAATATAAATATAAATAGTGTAACTTACATACGTATCCAAATCACTATTATGATAAATTGTATTTTTATAAATTTGCAAAATCATGACCAACCAAAATTATTATTATCTTTATTATTATACTGTAGATTATATTCTGTGTGTTTTTGAGATCTAACGGTGATTTTTGAAGTCAACACAGTACTTGTATACATTAATGTAAGGCAATCTAAAAACGAAATGCAAAACCATCAAACTTTGAAAGCCTAATACAACAGGATTCACTCAAAAACTCTCAAGCTCAGATCCTCCTCAACCCACAAAATCACAAAATTTATGTGCCACACAAAATATACTCTTCTTATCAACAAACAGTTAAGCTTTTTATATAATTTACAGATTATCATGCAAACCGGAACCAGTCCTCGATTTTCCAAACCCGGCCCAAAACCGAAGCCCTTTCAACAATCAGGAAGCGAGTGTGTGGATGCAAACGGTGAAAAGCTATTGGCTGACTCACTATAATGCAACGGGCCGGGCCTTCGGCTCGAAGACCCAACATAGCTCGACGGGCCGTTTAACGGGCTTGGAATGTACGGCGACATGTATCTCGAATTCATTGGCGATAAAGAAGGGTAGCCCAATGAGTGTGGGGAGACCAAATACGGACCAACATTTGACCTTTGAGATGATGACATGTTCCGGAGGTCAACCGAGCTCCGGCTAGAGCCATGGTTGAAAGGGGTGGAGGAGATTGAGGGCGGCCCGATTTGGATTGCGGATGATCGAACGGAGGAGGATATGAATGAGGAGGATTGGGAAGGTGGATTGGAGGAGGATAGCAAAGGAGTTGATTCGGATGGGGGTGGTTCGCCGGTGCTCGTTCGAGCGTCGCGTTTGCAAACGGGGCAAAATGTTCGCCATGTTGTTAGCCAGGCATCGACACATATAGCGTGAAATTCTGGCGAAAAAAAAAAAAGAAATAATAATCAAGATAAATAAAGGATGACATTATTCGATTGTGCAGCTAAGCGCGAAATCATTTTACAGTTTGTGTGGAATAGAACCCAAAAAAAAATCAATATATGTGGATTTGTGTTTGTTTACAAATTATCTTAATTCAGTTCATACTCAAAATATAACTAGCTTTAATGCAACCTCATTATCCTCAATATTATCAATATAATTAAATAATATCATCCAGTTATTCTTACACATCACATCAACTTTAATTCGCTATTCATCCATTCACATAATTTTAACTATCACTTCACATCATCTCTTTCCTATTTTTAAAGCAAATCAAGTTTAATTATTTTATTTTAAATATTATTTTAATATAAACTCAAAATCCCACTAACAACTAACATACAATCTTTTTTCAAATTAACTCTAGTTAACCAAAAAATCCACTCTCATTTTGAGCAGTTATAGCACGCCCTAACAACTTCGGCCATCTTTCACATAGAATTGTTGATGAATATGTTGATTATATAACAAATGAAAAGGACACTAAATCGGTAGAAGGGCTAATTATGGCTTCTACCAAAATACACACCTTTTTAGTTTTACCGAATAAGAAATGACAACCAAATGTCTTCCGAAATCACCAATTCTCCCCCCAAGAGAATTTGTTTATGTTATACAAATTGGATCTTCAACGAGGGAAATCAAATGCAGAACACATAAAGGGCTGTTTTTAACAAGCGGTGGAGTATTTGTGACTTAGGTTAAAGTTAAAACCCAAGGGATTTTTTTAATTGTTAGCTAAAATAAAAAAGTCAAAGAAAAGGAGAAGGGAGAGAGAGAGTACTTACTGTGGCGACAAGGAAGAACTCTAAGCCTTTCCCCCATGTTGTAATCCTCGAGACAGATGGCGCATGTAGCAGAAGTACAGTTGTCCTCCAAAACGGCCGTAAATATAAGGCTCGGCATGGCTTTCACCAAACGGCTGCTCATGCCGTGAAACTCACGCACGCGTGGCGCCTGAGGTCTTTCTCGTCTAATCCGATGCCTCCGGACAAAGAAACACGTGGCCAACACAGCTGACATGGCAAGTAAAGAGATGAAAGAGATGGCCATGATGGACCAAGCGGAGTTTTCGAAGGTGGGGACCACCCATAGCTCCACGTCAGCATTGCCCGCGTAGTTTGCAAGTGTTTCACCGGCTTCTTTGGAGACGAAGACCGCGTGTATCTTTATGCCAGCTGAATTTCCAGCCACTGCAAAGTTCAATGTCAATGTTAATTAGTGAGTGTATATAGGTCAATGTTTTCATAAAAACAAAATGACGAATTTATAATAAAATTGAACTATAATGATGTTGAAGAGATTCTAAGTCGAAGATGATAGACTAAGTTGGAGGAAAAAAGATAGACGAATGAGAAAGCAATAAAAGCAAAAAGAAAAAAGGAAAAAAAAAAAGATCTGATTTAGAAACTGAAAGTTACCACAACTAAGAAGAATTTATCTAAAGGATGCTGTATGATTGTATGCTAATAAGATGCTCAAGGATAATTCCCTTAAAAACATGAGATTAATACACTGTGGCAAAAGAGTATATTTCACATATTTTCGCCCTATAACTCCCATGAGTTTTTATATCTTCACCAGACTACACTCAAGAGTTTATGGCAGAAACACAAAATCTTCACTCACAAGTTAAAAAGCGTTACTTTTTACAGATTTCGAAAAACGAAGAAGAATGTAAAGATTCAAAAGGAGCAATCAAGAAAAGTAAAAATTGTTCAAGTGGCACCAAGTTAGGAGAACATTAACCAATAGAACTAAATCACAAAGGCAAAAGTGACAAACAGTTACTTGAATAGACGTGAAAAGAAGGCTATCCATGTATCGTAATATTCCTCCCAAACAAATCAAGCATAAAAGTTATGGAGTTCATTACGCAAAGAAGCCGCCCAAATTATTCTCAAAATACAACAACTACCCGATTCATAACAAATGATTAATGACCCAATTATCTTCTATAATTCTGAAAATTAACTGGAGTATTGTAGTGATTAGGCTACACACCTTGGGTAGTTTTGTAATTAACTCAAAGTTATGGTCCATGAAAACAGTATGAAAATGTATGAAGATTTTGGAGGAGAAAGACTTACTTGCAACCAAGTCACCGTTTTCATTGTTATAAACAATGGCTGCCTTGAAACCTGCAACTTGTGCTCGCCTGACTTTATCATCAAAGCTACATCCTCCCCTTGTTATTAACACAAACAGTGGATTTGTATTTGTTTGATTTAGTTCTAAAACAACTTTGTTAGTTAACTTTGAGCATGCGTCCAAAGGCTCAGCAACTAATAACGTACCGCAAAAGCCGGAGCCTTTAACCGAAGGAGCTGAAAACAAAGATATATTTGTATCAAAAGTAGACAATAGCATATAAAAGAAAACGCATGAAAAGGTACAAAATTTTTATTATAGCGACAAAAAGAGGCAGTTAAATGCAAGCTTTCTACATAGTTACTTCATATAATTTTAGTTTTTTAAGGAAAGTTCAAACACAATGCCATGTGTCGGAATCAAGTCTACCATATATTCCACAAAAATCTCGCTAAGTTAAAGTAAAGTGCATACATCTAAAAGTAAATCTCTCCTTTGCAGATCCCAAAAACAGTTANCCAAAAAAAAAAAAAAAATACTAAATGAAGCTTCAATATTGCAGAAATTTAACAATTCAACAAACTAAATCACAGCAAGAACTTAAATCAAGCAAATAATAAATGGATTCACCAGTACAGGGATCGCACTAATCATTGCAGAAATTTAACAATTCAACAAACTAAATCACAGCAAGAACTTAAATCAAGCAAATAATGAATGGATTCACCAGTACAGAGATCGCACTAATCAGATCAATTCAATCATATAAAACAACATCAGTTTAATCAAACAAAAACCAACCTTTCACCGCCCAGATTCAAGATTCACAAACACAAATAACAACTGGTCCTCACACAACATATAAGGAGAGAATTCAAAACTCACCAAAATTAGCTTCAATATCCTCGAACGACAAAGTAACGTTTTTCCCTATCAAAACCACGTTTCCATAAGCTGTAAACGCACCCATCAAAGTAAAAAGACAGCAGAAAAACACACGAAAGCTGAACATCCCTATAAAACCATAAAAATCTCAACTTTTTCAAATATATTACAAAAGCCCCTGAAACTGAAACCCAAAGATTTGTTTTTTATCATCCAAATTTCTGAAAAAAGTATTTTTCTCAACTATGAGAAAATCGAAACGTCGGCTTCCATGCTTCAACTGTGATTATGCGGTGTGATGGCTGATTTTTAGGGCTTTTGGATTTCAGATTTAATCGAGCTTTGTATTTTGGCTTTGGGCGTGTTATTGAAGAGAGAGAATTTCTTTTGACAAGAGAGAAATTTTGTCAGCTATAAATGTAGAGATATGTGTGTCGTTTTCTGTGGGTGTGCTGTAATGATAAGCATTGCATCAATATCTGTCCGGAAAAATTATAAATATAAAATTCAAATACATTAAATAATAATTAATAAACTTTTTTTACAATAAATAAATAATATAAACATATTTTCCTACATCAAATTGATAGAATTCTTTTGGACTGAAACTAAAGAAAATCGAGGCATTCTATTTCTCTGGTTAATTCTATGGATAGTATGATTTGTACATACCTAATAGACATCTCATCATTTTATTATTAAATTGCATAAAATTTAAAATTTGAACTTTATTTACGAGGCAAAAATGTATTTTGATTGCCTCGTGCATTACTGCTCCTAATGCGAAATATCGAGTGTAAAATAACAATAATAGAATTGGTGTGATGTCGGAAATTCCTACAACTAGCCGGAAAATATATATTGTATGTCATGTTGAAATTCGAAAATAGGGACAATAGCAATGAGGTTTGATGTAATTAACTTCCTTTAATTAAGAGGCAGTTGGGGAGAAAAATGATCAATTTCACAAATTAGAAATATAAAGGCTAAAACTGAAAAATAAAAAATTATAATTATTTTTAGATCAAGAATTTATAAAGAGAATATAACTTTAATAATGTAATGTAGAGAAAGGCATTGGCGAAATTTTTTAACACTTGATTAATTTTCGTGGAAAGATGATTATAAGGTCTTGTAATTATAAATTGTAACTCATATATTGTTGGATTTCAAGAAAATTTAGAATTCTACTAACAACATTTTCTTTTCCTTCTATCTTTTAGGATTTCAATTTTTAAAATTGAAATTATCTCAAGTTAATTTGTCCCATTTTTAATATGAATGCGAGGAGTTGGTGGAGGGGACAATCCAAAAACAAATACATGGCTGGAAAAGAAACCATGTCAACGGATTGAGCTCACAAGACACTTGCTAGTGTTTTCTATATATTTAGTTCTTATCAACAACCACTGACTATTATAACGATATGTAAAAAGAAAATGATCAATTATTAAGACTATCATGGACCACAAAATATTTTGTTAAGATTTATTTCTCATACTTTATTAATAAAAACACATATTTATATTATAAAATATCATATTTACGCTATTCTTTAAAATATGATATTTAAATATCAACATATACTTATTAAAAAATATAGCTGCTTAATCATAAGTAAGTCAGCATATTCATGACTAATCATGGAATTAGGTGAATCACCAAGCTGAAATTAATTGATCACATCTTATCCAGGGAAGTTAATGCTCAAAGTCGGGCCCAGATAGCACATGAGAGCGGGTTGGAAGTGGGTGAGTCAAACCAGTAGCAACTTAATACTGTGGGCCCTTATTCAAGTTTGCGTATTTTCTATATTACATCTAGTTTTATCCAAAATCTTGTATTAGGGTGCGATAAAATTAAGTGATAGCTGATAAGCTAGCTTATAGTCTATAGTAATATAAAGAGGTTGATGGAAAAATACAAAAATAGTATGGTTGACTTTAAAAAATAATGCTTTGACTTGCTAATTGAAGTAATTACTCTTTATCACCTTAAAATCGGTTAGTAATGACTATAATTGAGGATTTCGTTAAGAAAATGAAGTGATTTTTATGAATTGACACCTTTTGGGTAATGATCCGATATTGTTCTAATTTTACGCCGATATTGTTCCAATTTTTAATGCCGATATTGTTCCAATTTTTCGGTAATGATCCGATCCGATATTTTTAATGCCGATATTTTATCAACCCCGACTTTCTATCAATAATGCCGATATTGTTCCAATTTTTTTTCGATTTTACTTGCCAAAAAAAAAGAATAATGATCCAATTCAATGGGTAAGCGGATTCTATGTGAATTTGTTGCGATTTTCTTGCACAATATATCCGGATTCTATGCGTATTCAATTGCTTTTTACTTTTAGGTGTATTGCGATTTTACTTACCAAAAAAAAAACGGGATTATGAGCAAATTCAATGGGTATCCAAATGTAATCATAAAAATCAGCGGATTTTATGCGAATTTGTTGCGATTTTCTTTCACAATTTAACCGCAGTCTCCTCATTTTTCGAACCAAATGTAATCATAAAAATCAGCAGATTAGATGCCAATTGCATTGAAATGCCATGTATAGAGTCCTCATTTTTCGAACCAACTCATCATATTTTTATTATAAGAAAATCCGATCGTATCCTATGGAATTTTAGTAACCGATATTTCACGATTGTTTCCTACATATTCTTATATAAACATCACAAACTTTGCAACATAGTCTCGACATCATACACATCCCACAATACATTTTTTTCGCCAACCTTTTACAACAACATTCACAATGCCTATAGATTTTGGAGTCATCAAGGATATCGACAGATCCAAAAAGCCACCCATGAAGCTACGCATTATTAGGATGTTCCAACGAGTCGAAGATGTTCGAAATTATCGAAATGTTCTTGAGATTGTCTTTCACGATGTTGAGGTAATATATTATTTTGTTATTATTCACATTTATTATTTATAATTTATCTAATAATTTTAACTTTTAGAATATATTGTAATTCACAAATAATTTGTATTTGTTTTAGGGTGTACGAATTACTGGCATTATTCGACCTGTCAACATCCAAAAATTCAAAGGCCATATTGAAGAAGGTGGTTTTTATATTTTGACAAATTATCAAGTTGAAAGTAATATCGGCATCTACAAATCCACCATAGGAAAATGGAGGATCATCATCCATGGCCAAACGAAGATTGTGAAATGGAAGGAGGAATTTCCATTTTTCCGTTTTGACTTTAGAAACTTTCTAACTTTGATGGATGTTCGTAACATTGAGGAAGCTATGTTGTTTGGTACGTTACATATATACATATATATATTCCGATTTTTTTTTGCAATGCTTTAATAAAATATTTGTTATGTTCAACATTTTAATATGATGCATTCTTTTATTTTTTGTAGATATCATTGGATTGGTTGTTTCAATACAACCAATTCAAATGAAGATTGTGAAGGGAGTTCCTACCCAAATGATTGTGTTCTCTATTATGGATTTGGAGTAATATTTTGTAGCTTTATATTAAAATTTTTTATATTACATAAATATTTTATGTAATTTAATTTTTTTCAAAACGCTTTTTAATACATTATTTAAAAACACATATTCACATTGTGCAGGGGTAATGTCAAGGAATGCACTGTCTGGGGTCGATATGTTGATCAGCTGATTGCTTTGGAGCATCATTATGAAAACGAAAAAACACCTTTTGTCATCATAATGCAAATGTGCCGCGCAAGAGAGTGGAGAGGTAATTAATTATGTTAATTTGATAATTTTTTCATTATAAAATAAAATTTTGATTAATACTAATTGTTTACGACAATATTTTGTGTAATAGGTAATGTTCAAATAAGCACGTCGAAGGACGTGACGTTGATCATTGGTGTGGATGTACCCGAAATTGAAGACTTTCGGAGGAGGTACGTGTTATTTGATGCTCCAAAGCATTTACATTACCTATTACATGTGTGTGTCATCATATTATATCTTAGCATTGTTTCTATTATTCTACAACATAGGCTGGCGCTGACTAAATTTAAAGATACCAAATTGGTGTCAAGTAGCTCCATCATTGTGAAGACCGAACTACAAGGACTTGATGATGGTGACATTGTTGTTAGTTCTGTTGATTCTCTATTCGAGTATATTGAGGTAATATAAATTGTAACTTTATTTTGCATTTTAATTGTAAATCTAATAAATATAATTTTCATTATTTTTATAATTTATAATTTATAATTTATAATTTATTTATCATTATTTAATGACAATTACGATCAACTCAATGCCATTCTATATATATTCTAATCGAATTCATATTAATGGTTATGTATGTATTTATTCTTTGTAGGTCATGGACACTTGGGTTTGCGCGAGGATCGATTCCATCATAGACCAATGGTGGTACCTTGCATGTCTTCGTTGTAACTCCTCAATGGAGGATGACAACGGGATATATTCGTGTCGGAAGTGTTCTCACAATCGTGGCACCTTTCGGTTAGTTAATATTCTATATATTCAATTTTAAATATGTATATGTATTTGTTTATGAACTTTATTAATGTCAACATTAATCAAAAATTTTTTTTATTTGTAGCTACAAAATTCAATTTGGTGTTTCGGATGCTTCCGCCAGTGCAACCTTCCTTTGTTGGGATAAGGATTGTCAAAATATCATTGGCAAAACTTGCGATGTTTTGAAACGTGAATTATCCCAAAAGGTATATCTTATATCTTATTTATTATTTATTTATATTTATATTTATTTATATTTATATTATATTTATATTTATATTTATATTTATATTTATATTATTACGGTTAACAAAAATGATAAGCAATATTAATATTGATTTTATGGCAGAAGAAACCCATATTTGAACTACCCGACGAACTTGAAGATTTGCAAGGGAGGTCATATCTATTTAAGGTTCGCATTAAGCCGGATGACCCTTACAATCAGGGTTCTACTTTTACCGTGATAAAAGTTGTCGTTGACGAACGCTTGGTGAACAAGTATAGTCAATAGGTCGTTGAGTATGATGTAAGTCTTATTTGAATTCACATAATTGATCCTTTATTCGAAATTATAAAGTTTAATTGTATTCATTTTATATTAACGTATTTGTGTTTTTTCTTTGTATATAATATTAATTTTATTTATAGGATTCTGATTTCTTAACTCTCTTACTAAGAGATGAGGCTGCACATGGAGTGGTATACATCTTTAACACAATGATACGATTTCTAATTTTATTATTTCATAACGAATTGAAATATGAAACATTTATTTTGATTATGTAAATTTAATTGAAATATTGTAGGATCCCACGTTGGAAGATGAGGTATCAACTCCTGTGAAGGTTGTTCGATCCAAGGAAGATGGTGATGGAATTGCAAAACGGAACCTATCTGATCAATTTGCTGCTGAGTCCGTTACAAGCAATAAGGGGAAAGCAAAGGTTGATGATGATGGGAATTTGATCGAAGAAAAAGAAGACTGATTTGATGAATTTACAGTTGAAGATAGTATTTCTATTAGTTAGTTTTAAAAGTTAAATCGTTTTTTATTCAGTGGGGTTTGATAAACATTTTACAATTCATTGGATTAGAGTTGCGTAATTTTTGTGTTTTTCAAACATTTAGTATTTTATTTCCAGCCTCTAGGTAACATATAGTTGCCGAGGCTTTTTCTTCATAATATAATAAATTCAGTTAGTTTTATCATTCTTTAGGTTGATTTTCTTCGTCTTTTTTTTATTTAGTATATAGATATCAATTAATCTATAAACCCTTTGGATAAGGGTTTAAACAATTATACTGATAAACACTCTCATATATGGTTGTTAGCGGTATTTATCATTAAAATTAAAAACGCATAAATAATCCGATAAAAACTCTTCAATTTAAATTAAAACGGAATAACGCATATTTTATATCTTCGATCAGTTATAATTTTAATGTGGTAAGATGATAGCTATTAAATTATTAACAATAATATCGCTTACGGATATTATTTCCAGCGATTTAATTGTAATCCAATCAAACTAAATATGTAACGTACAATAATTAAAGTAAAAAAATATCCTACACGATTTTTACTCATAAAAAATATTCTCGCAGATAGAAACGAATCTAAGTTGTTATGCATAATATAATAAATTATATTAAAAATTGTCTACGGCTGATTTATAGATGAAATCAAATTGCATTATGAAACCACAAACATCAATATCTCGAAGTGTTATAGAATTCACATTCTTAAAAAAAAACCTTTTGTTCTTATATATCTACAAACCTTCGTGAGAGAATCCACACTATACAAAAAACTAATTGTTGTTCGGTCTATATATCTATTAAAAATATAACTAATCGGTAACCATTTGAAAAATATCTACTGTCGATAAATAGACTCATCAATTTAAATTAAAATGTAATAACGCTTATTTTATATTATCGATCAGTTATAATTTTAATGTGGTAATATGATAGCTATTAAATTATTAACAATAATATCTCTTACGGATATTATTTCCAGCCATTTCATTGTAATCCAATCAAACTAAATATCTAACATACAGTAATTAAAGTAAAAAAATATCCTACACGATTTTTACTCATAAAAAATATTCTCGCAGATAGAAACGAATCTAAGTTGTTATATATAATAGAATATATTCTATATAATCAATGATATATATGTTCAATGATAATTTGAAATCTACGAGAATGATTCTACACCAATCTTGAACAAGGATAATAGCAAATCTGCGCCTCAATCAAAAAATATAAATATATATTATAGAATATATTCAATAGATTTTATCTTATATGTAATATGTAATATATAATATATTAAATCTTCGGAAAACATGCAACATTGTTATATCAAATCTTTAATATATTCATTAACTTATGGGATATCTATAAATACCTCAATCATAATCTCAGCCCATGCAGTTATAAATCGTCCATAATAAAACAACTTAGATTCGAATATACAATCCAAAAAAAGTCGAAAACATGGATCAACCATTTGGCTTAATTCGACAGATTCAGAGGAGTAAGAGATTCATGCTAAAAGTTCGAGCAATTCGTATCTTCGAAAAATCATTTGATTCCAATTACCGAAGACAATTGGAGATCGTATTTCACGATGAAGAGGTTATTTTAGTGTTAACTATAGATTGTTCAATTACTATGTTTCTTATTGTGGCCTTATACGAATGTGTATTGTTTCTTAGGGCACTCGCATTAGTGGTATTATCCGTGGCATTCATTTATCTAAGATGGCGGGCTATTTCCACGAATGTGGCATATATAAAATCCGGAACTACTATTTAGACAGCAACATCGATAAGTATCGATCTACTGCTGCAAAATACAAACTCCTTATTCATACCGATACAGAGGTTCTAGAAATACACGCATACTTTCCTTCGTGGCATTTTCAATTCCGTAGCTTTGCCGACTTTCAAGATGTTGAGAATGTTGATGAATCTTATCTTTTTGGTAATTTTTTTAATTTATTGTTAATTTCGTGTTTACATTAATTATTTTATTGATAACTTGGATCATAGATATCTTAAATTAACATTCAATTAATTACAATGTAGATGTCATTGGTATGGTGATTGAAATTCATCCTGTTCAGTCTAAATGGGTTCATGGACAAAAAAGCCAAATGATTGTCTTTTCCCTAATGGATTTAAAGTAAGTATATATATGTATCTAATGAAAACAGTCATTGGTATACTAATTTTTTCACATTTACAGCTATACCAGGTACTTTTTTCACATTTACAGCTATTTTATTCACATTTATATTCAACTACCTATGTACTTAAAATTTAATATGTATTCAGAGAGAGTGGATAAAGAAAACAGTCATTGGTATACTAATTTGGTTATTCAAAATTAATGTTTTTAGTTTATCGGTGACAGATTATATAGAGTATAAAGATGCAGAATCATAAACATTTCAAGTACAATGGAAAGACGAGTAAGCACAACAATACAGATATGGCCAAAGAAAACATCAAGACAGGTAATTAATTGTAAAAATAAGGTTATGAGATTACCTGTCTTCATGTGCTGCAGTCCGCCGAATAATTCATTACAGGCTCACCATTTACTTACCTTTGCGTTCCTCATTGTCAGCATGTATCATTCATGTCAACAAATAAAACATTATTAGTAATTGTTTTATTTGGTAATTATATTCATTTGTAAATAAATTTATTTGGGCATATGCATATTAAACATAAAACTATATATTTGCGAAAATACTCAAATTCGTATTCTTTTCTTTTCAAACCAGAATGTATTTACCATAATCTAACTTAAGAAATTAAAAATGTGTAAACAATATCATTTTTACCATAGATTTTGGAAATGTAAAGATATGCATAAATTGTTATTTTAAAAACATCATTTTATCCGTGCCCCGATTTAACCGAAACCCTAGAAGACACGAAAAAAAAAATTTGAATGGGTCAATTTATTAGAAATATATGAAAAACCTAATATAAATGAGTTAATACCATTTTCGTGTTCCAACCATAGCTGTTACTCAAATCGTGAGTGATGATCTGAAATTTTGATAGTGAACATTCAAATTTGCATATTTGAGTGGAAATCAATGTAAGAAAAAAAAAATTTCAGATTTGAATAAACTTGATAGCATGGATAAATTTAACTGACGAAAATCCGGCGAATATCTTACCTAATCAACCCAAACTCCGGCGATGCGGACCGAACTCAAACTCCGGCAAATCGGATCTTAAGCTCACCCAACCTCCGGGGCACGGATCTTACCCAGACACATCCAATTCTTCGTAGATCCGGCGATGTTGAGCATTTTTATAACCGATCAGAATCGTAAATCGTTTAAGAAATACAAAAAAATCGAACATAAAACAAAATCACTTCCTTACATACAATCGAATTACATGCCAAAAAAAATTACAAACAACAAAAATCAATTACAATATCGGAAACAACTGAAAATGGCTTCTAAAAATTACATCAAATAAATAAACGAACTAATGAAATTCATAGCAGAAAAAAAAAAAAAAATTTTGGAGAGAATCGGAAAGATCGAGGAGAGTTGGGGCGGTGGGAAGGATGAGAGTGAAACCCTCATTTCCGACATTTTCGTGCTTTATACTTCTTCCCATTTGTTGGTTACCGTCGATTAAATTGGAGATGATCTCCACCGTCCGAAACGTTTGGGTAGGAAACGGGCCTAATTCATGTTGTTGGGTTTATTAATTTTGATGAGTTGGGCTCCAATTATGTGTTCATTAAGCCTGCATATATATATTTTGTAATGGACAATATTTTGACCAATTTACACTAATGTTCATATAATATTCTTTTAGATTTTGGCCCACATTTATTTTGTTTGAAACATTATGGTGACTAATAGCCCACACTTGACTACTAATATATTTATTGTATAGATGACATATTTTATATACATTGTTATTGTTATTGTTATTATTATTATTATTTTTAATATTATTATTATTATTATTATTATTATTATTATTATTATTATTATTATTATTATTATTATTATTATTATTAGAGATTAGAGATTTTACATATTTGACATTGTAAATTATAACTTAGCAATTGTAATTGTTATAGTAATACTAAATATCAATCAAGTACTTAATTTCATTAAGCAATACAAAACATAATAACACCTGTTTATATAATAATATATATATATGTGTGTGTGTGTGTGTGTGTGTTTGTGGATATACATTGTAGCTTTGGTTTAATTATGTGTTATTATTTTTGATTTAATTTTTGTTCTTCTATTTTTATAACAGGTGCCAATGACTGTAGTAGAACTCTATTTCATATTGTTGCTACAAAAGCACCACATAATATTATTATTGATCTCACGAGTGAAGATGACATTGAAAATGATATTGTACCTACTTCAAGTACCACGGCACGTGTTGTTACCAGTTCCACTAATTATGTAGACCTACAGCCAAGTACACAAAAACGAAAACGTGGTCGTCCTAGGAAAACCCCCTTATCGTCAGGAGTATCTGGTCAGTTTAATTATGACTCTAATTTTGTTATATATAGTTTTTCTAATTATCGTCCAGCAATTTCTTTGTATAATTTTTGTTTCCAGGGTCAAATACGATGAATTTGCATAACCGTCATCTGCACACTCAATCATCGTACAATGTGATGAATAGTTTACGCGACTCACCGCTTTCTGACATAACAAATGGTAAGTTTGTTTAAAATAAAAAAAGTTAAGAGTTTATAAAATATATGTATACTTAGATTTTTTTTTCAAAAATATTGACTATATGGAGTATCAAAAAATAAAAACATGTAAGTAAAATCGTTGTTTTTCTATAGTGTTGCAGTCCAAACTTGGATCTTCGAGCACCTCAGGTGCGTCATTTGGTACGTGCATGAACATTATTTTTTGTCTCTTTTATATCAAAGTGTAAATTCTTTTTTGGTTTGCAATATAAATATAAATTGTGTATAAAAAAAACAATTGTTTATATATATTATTGTCTTTTTTTATGTCATCAGGACAACGTAAGCATCCTATATTATCTTTTGAGAAGCTCACGCATAATCCGCCTGATAGCGTCTTTATCGATCTCACAAGTGATGAGGAGCATATTAGTAATGAGATCACGCAAGGAACCAATACTCAAGGTTCTGTTATTGATCTCACGCTTGATAGTCCAATTCAACCAAGTACACAGAAAAGAAAACGTGGTCGTCCTAGAAAAACAACTGGATCATCTTCAGCAGTATCTGGTAATGTTATACGAATCTTTTTATTAGATAACCAAAAATTTGAACAAACGTACGTTTTCTAACATTTTTAATTACATAAACATTTACAGAATATTGGGACTTTGGAGATGCAAGTTTTCGCTGTATGTATTGCGGTTCGATGTTTTGGTATGAGGAGAGAAAGGCTTATCACCAAAATGCAGTTGTACCTGAGTACACCATTTGTTGCACAAATGGCAAAATTGAACTCCCTCTTTTGAATAATCCTCCCCAATTCTTGAAAGATTTGCTTCATGGAGATGGCCAATTAAGCAAACATTTTCAGGATAACATAAGATCATACAATAGCATGTTCGGTTTTACTTCTTTGGGAGGAAAGATAGATTCAGATATCAATAAGGGGACTGGGCCACCGGTGTTTTCTTTACATGGACAGAATTACCATCTAATCGGTAGTTTGCTTCCTTCTGAAGGTGCTTCTCCAAAGTTTGCACAATTGTACATTTATGACACGGAGAATGAAATTTCTAACCGAATAAATGCTGTGAGGTATGACTTTACTTTAATTTATATGCAAAATTAAATCCTAAATCTATGCTTTAAAAATGTAGTTCATTATATAGAACATTTCTATACATATCTTTTTAATATTTTATAATATTGACATATATTATTTACCTATTGATGTGCAGGAATGGATCTGGCAGTAATAATTTGCATGAGGAAATAGTTGTTGGATTAAAACAAATGTTAGACCAACACAACGAACTGGTCAAATCATTTCGTATGGCCAGAGATAGAATGCGAGAGCTTGGTGAATCAAATGTTCGAGTGCGTTTGATTGGTAAGAGATACAAAGATGCCAGACGATATAATTTGCCTACGAGTTCAGAACTTGCTATATTGGTTGTTGGCGATTTTGACCAGGCTTTGGGTGAAAGGGACATATTGGTTGAAACTAATAGTGGTCGTCTACAACGGATTAATGAACTAAATGCTTCCTACTTGGCATTACAATATCCTCTTCTGTTGCCTTATGGTGAGGATGGGTACAGAGAAGACATACTTTTTTCTGAAGGAACGCCAGTACGTGAAGATGGTCGAAAACATGTCAGTGTAAGGGAGTACTTTGCATACAGAATGCATGATAGAGATCACGAACCTTCGACTATTGTTTCTTCCAGAAGGCTATATCAACAATTTATAGTCGATGCTTATACCATGGTTGAATCTGCAAGGTTGAGATACATTCGTCTCAATCAGAAAAAGCTCCGTTGTGATTTGTATAATGGTGTGGTTGAGGCTGTTCTTCGTGGCGACACCAATCCCAGTACCGTAGGAAAAAGAATTATTCTTCCTTCATCATTCACTGGTGGTGCTCGAAATATGATTGAAAACTATCAAGACGCAATGGCAATTTGTAGATGGGCTGGGTATCCTGATTTGTTTATTACCTTCACCTGTAACCCCAAATGGCCGGAAATTGTTCGTTATCTCGAGCCAAAGAAATTGCGAGCTGAGGATCGACCAGATATCGTGTGTAGGGTATTTCGAGCTAAACTTAAGGAATTGATTAGGGATTTAAGTCAAAAGCAAATTTTTGGGAAAGTAATAGCAGGTGAGACGTTTAATATTTTATATATAATTACTATAGTCCTTTCCTAATCATTTCCACAAACGATTTATTTACTATTTTTTTCATATTTCAATTTGAATTTGACTTGATGATGATATATATAATTTTTCTATTTATTCATTTATTGTTTATTTTTTCTTCTGCAGTTATCTACACGATCGAGTTTCAAAAACGTGGATTACCGCATGCTCACATATTGTTATTCCTTTCTAAAGAGTCCAAGTTTCCCAACCCTTCAGACATAGATAGAATTATATCAGCGGAGATACCCGATGAAGCCTCTGATCCTCAATATTACGAGGCCGTAAAGGAGCATATGATTCATGGTCCGTGTGGTCTGGCAAAAAAAGACTCGCCGTGTATGGTGGATGGAAAATGCACCAAACGATTTCCTAAGAAGTTTGTTGATTCCACAACGGTTGACGAAGAGGGTTATCCACGGTATAGGCGTCGTGACAATGGAACTTCTCTTGAAAAGAATGGTATTGTTGTCAACAACGGTTTTGTCGTGCCTCATAACCGGCGTCTGCTTATGAAGTTTGGAGCGCATATTAATGTTGAGTGGTGCAATCAATCACGATCTATAAAGTACCTATTCAAATATGTCAACAAGGGTAACGATCGTGTGACGGCATCATTTTATCAAACTTCTGCCGATTCGGACATTGAAAGACCGTTGGATGAGATAAAAATGTATTACGATTGTCGGTACATATCATCGTGTGAGGCGTCATGGCGGTTGTTCGGTTGGGAGTTGCAGTACAAAAAACCTCCCGTCCAGCGCTTGAACTTCCATTTATTTGGAGAACAAAGAATATTATTTGACGATGATGGAAATCTTCTAAACGTTCTCCGTAAACCCACTGTTGATGAGAGCCAATTTCTTGCGTGGTTCGAGGCAAACAAACAGTATCCTGCAGCGAGGGAAATAACTTATGCTGAGGCACCGTCCAAGTTTGTGTGGGATACAACAATAAGACAGTGGACTCCTCGAAAAAACAAGGACAAACCCTCTGTAGGTCGTTTGCGGTACGTGCCTCCCGGTTGTGGAGATAATTATTACTTGCGATGTTTGCTTCCTGTTGTGCGTGGGGCAACATGTCATGAGGACTATATGAAGGTCGGTGATGTCCAGTATCTGACGTATCGTGATGCTTGCTATGAACGAGGTTTGTTAGAGGACGATCGAGAGTACGTAGATGGCATAACCGAGGCAAGTCAGTGGGCATCTGCAGACTCCCTTAGACGCATGTTCGCATCTTTATTGGTGTCCGGTTCATTTGGTAGACCAGATGACGTATGGAATAAGTGTTGGCAATGTATGTCTGATGACATCCTGTACAGACAGCGTCGACTTTTCAATAACGACGGTACTAATTGTTTTCATCTATCAATATCAATTTTAATAACTATTCATTTTCAAGTTTATATACAAATAGGAATATTTAATTAAAAGTGTTTTTTTATCTTTGTTTATGTGTTCGGTTTGATAGATTTACAACTTACTGAGGAGCAAATTAAAAACCTAGCCCTTGCTGAGATTGAGGCTTTATTGAGGCGTCGTGGTACAAGTCTTCGAGAATATTCATCTATGCCATATCCGGACAGGGACAGCATGCATTCAACTTCGAATCGTCTGATATTAGATGAGTTGAATTATGATCGAAAGGCCCTCACTGTTGAACATGATACGCTTCTTCAAAACATGACTAATGAACAAAAGAGTGTCTACGCCAAAATTATGTCCGCTGTTGAATCAGGCCAAGGCGGTGTGTTTTTTGTATACGGTTATGGTGGAACTGGGAAGACGTATCTGTGGAGGACCTTATCAGCTGGTTTGAGATCCAAGGGTAACATAGTCTTATGCGTCGCATCTAGCGGAATAGCATCGCTTTTATTGCCAGGTGGCCGAACGGCGCATTCCCGATTTTCTATACCATTGAATCCACACCAGGAATCTACTTGCGACATCAATCAGTCGAGCCCTCTAGCCGAATTGATAATTCGTGCTTCTCTTATAATATGGGATGAGGCTCCAATGATGCACAAACACTGCTTCGAAGCTGTACAGACATCTCTGCAGAGTATTATGGGAGCAATTGACCCCTCAAACAAGGACAAACCGTTTGGCGGGAAAGCTGTTGTTTTTGGTGGAGATTTCCGACAAATCCTTCCCGTCATTCCAAAGGGTAGCCGTCAGGACATAGTTAATGCTACCATCAATGCTTCTGACATATGGAGAAGTTGCACTGTGCTAAGGCTTACGAAAAACATGCGCCTTCAGGGAATGGCTAATTCAGAAGAACGTGATGAGCTTGCTCGGTTTGCGGATTGGATAGCCAGCATTGGAGATGGAACTATAGGGGGGGCGAACGATGGTTGTGCAATGATTGACATACCCGATGACATATTGCTCCAACCATCTGATGACCCTATTGCTCAAATTGTTGAAAGCACATACCCAATGTTTAAGGATGCAACCGACGATCCAAGTTATTTGAAGGACAGGGCTATATTAGCGCCGACTTTGGATATTGTCGATTCTATCAATGAGTACATGACATCGTTGAATTTGTCGGATGGTCGTACGTACTTGAGCTCTGACAGTACGTGCAAATCAGATTCTAATAATGACTTTTTGTCCGATCTCCATACGCCCGAGTTTTTGAATAGTATAAAGTGTTCTGGAATACCCAATCATGAGTTGTACTTGAAGATTGGAACTCCGGTCATGCTATTGCGGAATATGGACCATTCTATGGGTCTGTGTAATGGGACACGATTGGTAGTGACAAAGCTCTCCACTCATGTTCTCGAGTGTAAGATCCTCACTGGCGATCACGAAGGTGATAAAGTGTTGATTCCAAGAATGGCTATAACTCCATCTGATGTTAGAATTCCTTTCAAATTCCAACGTCGTCAGTTTCCCATTATGGTCTCTTATGCCATGACTATAAATAAGAGTCAGTGACAATCGTTGTCTCATGTGGGCTTATTTCTTAAGAAACCGGTGTTTAGTCATGGGCAGTTGTATGTAGCTGTCTCCCGTGTCACAAATAGAATTGGTTTGAAAATCCTAATTTGTGGCGACGATGAATTGGCAACAAATCAAACCATGAACGTTGTATATAAGGAAGTGTTCAATAATATATAGATTATTTTCCGTTATATTTATTAGTTTTGTATTTATTAATGACATGATGTTTACTGTACTACGTACTTTGATTTTTAATTTAAATTTGCTTTGTAAAAGGGACGGAAATTTTAACCCCCCGTGCATCGCACGGGTACTGTACTAGTTATCGATAATTTTTGAACTTATAATTTATGACTTATAGCTGAAAAGCTAGCTTATATGATAAAAGTGTGATAAAATTAACGATAAGCTAACTGAAATAAAAATTTCAACGGACTTATTTGAAAAGTTACCTAAAAAAACTTATGAGATAAGTTCGAGCTTTTTCAAAAAACTCGTCGTATCAAACGAAACTTATTTAAATACATAAAATTTATAAGTTAACCAAATAAGCTATAAGGTAGTTTATTTGTCTACCAAACTATATTTGGTTAAACTAACTGATAGCTGATAAGCTAACTTATAACTTATATGTAATTTTCGAACTTATAGCTTATGACTTATAGCTGAAAAGCTAACTTATATGATAAAATAATTTGATAAAATTAGCTGATAAGCTAGCTGAATAAAAAATTCAACTAGCTTAATTGAAAATCTACCTAAAGTAGCTTATGAGATAAGCTCGAGCTTTTTAAAAAAGCTCGTCCTACCAAACGAAGCTTCTTTGAAAAATGTATAAAGCTTATAAATTAACCAAATAAGTTAAAAGCTAGCTTATTTGGCTACTAAACCTTTTTTTTGGAAGATTAATGAAAGAATAAAGCTAATTTGACATTGATGTTGACCAAAAATGATAGGACATGTTTAATAGTTGTTGATTTTCAGTGTTATTATATCAAACATTATGTCATTCTTTATTTAGCATAATTCTTAATGAAATAGACAAAATATCTCACCTGTAAAGATTTTTCTACTCTTGTGGGAAACAAAATAGTACGAACCCACTTGATACAAAAAAGGACAGCCATCTTAGATAAATCAGAGACAAAAAAGAATTAACACGGCTTTTTTACTTAAAAAAAATAAGAAAAAATGAAGTGGACAAGAACAAAACAAAAAAAAAAGTTGTGGAAATAAATAAAAAGCACGTATTCTGAGAATATGTTTTTTTTCTAATTTTCATTGAAAAACGTATTTACATAATACGTTTTTCATTGAAACACTTCTATTCTAAGAATACGTTTTCCAATGACAATTTGTAAAGAAAACGTATTTTGAGAAATACGGATTTTTTATTTTGGTCCAGATTTTCTTTTTTTGCTTTTTTTTTATGTCCACTTGTGTTTTTTTTTGTTTTTTATATATAAATTTCCCGAATTAACACACATAAAACAAAAAACCAGTTTAGAACAGCTCAGAGTAATAAAACCATTCAATAGCAAGAAATATTCAACTACAGCAGCAGTCTGATGAGTAGCACCTTTTCCCTCTTTCAAATTCGAGTATAAAAACTTCGAAATCAACTACCTATACAACAATGTTGAAAAATGAAGNTTCTTTTCTGGTAAAACCTTATAATAAATATATCACATTACCTTCATGTCCTAACCCACAAAGGTTCCAAAGAGAAAGGCCTCTCGTTTCTTAGTTGAGCAGCTGCCGCCCCTGAAGAAGGTGGTGCATGCACAGTAATAGGAAGTACCCATTCGCATTTGTCCCTTCCATCTATCAGAAGGGGATGCTCAAACCTGAAAAAAAATAAAAAAATAAAAGGAAGAAGAAGAAGAAGAAGAAGAAGAAGAAGAAGAAGAAGAAGAAGAAGATATAATAAACAGGAGAATCGGACACTAGGAAAACAAGATTCTTTAATTTCCTTCACTAGCAGGTAAGAGAAGTTCATTGAAATAGGATAATTCTTATTTGACCAGAACAAAATTATACCTTGTCCAGTCCACATTTTTTGGGGTTGTAAGGAATTCAAATCGAAGGGCCCATTGCACAGAGACATATCGAGTAGAAAAGGTCATCGGCCCATCCATTGGAATGGAGAAGAGAAAGCTCGTCTGGACTAAATCCGCTACAACCTCATGGTGATCACTGTGAACCTGCACGATCAGACAAGGTTAGAGATGATTAGCCACTCGAAGTCAATAAAATACAAACCTAACCATAAGGAAGAGGTAAGAATCCAAAAGATAACATTATCTTAAATAAAAACAAATTCAGCGTGAGGCAATTATCCAGAAAATGAAATATTTGCAGTAAGAGGAAACCCTTTACCTTGGTAATACTAGGGGAGTGCCTTCGAGAAGGATGGACATTATTTCGACTTATTGTCTCTGTCATCTCCAAGGTTATTGACAGCTAAGATGAAACAAATATCACCCATTTGATCATAATAATAAAAATAAGTAGTGGCTGATAACAAATAATGCAGACTCGAGTGAGTTGGTACCTCAAGGCATCTCCTAGCCCCTTGTTCATGAAAGAAAGTAAGGGTTCCACCTATCTGTACATAATTGAAAAAGAAAGTAAGAAAAGGGAAACACTGTTAAATAAGAAATTGAGGAAAGACAATTGGCACTGCTAATATTGATGTGCATCACCGTATCACAAAAGTAGTAAGTTGATTCAGAGTTCTTAGGTGAAAATCTCAGCAGAACTTGGTCATCCAGTCTGATATTGTACGACCTCCCTCGAGCAAACCCTTCTGCTGCAGCAAATGTTGCTGGAATATTAATCATAAACAATATAGGGCAATATAAATGGAAAGAATAAAGGAATTCCAAATTACATGTTCCAGATTCAACAGGTACGGAGGCAGATGGTAATCTCGAGTCTTCATCTGCGGTGAGGGCTTTGAGATGTCTTGGCCGATTCGGAGATAAAATAGTTGGAGACCTGTCTGGAGAAAATTTATTAAAGAAAGAGAAGACTATCAGGAAAAGTGCTCATCATCAGCTGAAAGGACAAACAACTTACTATTGGGAAATGTAGGGGTATTAGGAAAAGTGCCTGCTGAGTTTTAGCCTATATACAAATAAATGTCAAGCTACTTCAAAATTCCCACATACCCACTTGAAAGTGTTGTAGTCATCCCCTTGAGGTTTGTATATCTTACAAACACCTCCGCATTCTCAACTTAAGGTGCAAGGTGTAATAGATAAACACGTGTCAATAGTGTGTTTCTGATATTAGAAAGGTAACTTGGACCCCCATCTTTTGATAGGTCGAAAAATTTCAGGGTTTAATTTTCTAACTAAGCCTACTTATACATATTCTGTTAAGCAATTTGAATTCAAAGGAAGATCTTCAGACTCAAACAAAGTTCTAAAATATAATTTACCGCCAGCAGAATCCTGTGAGACCTCAGCCACAGACAAAGGAGGAATTCCCATGTTTGAGGATATGCTAGCCCGTCCTTCAACATAAAGTGACCCGCGATTTGAAGACCTCGCTGCAAATGACTGTAATGACAATGAACTCCCAAAAGTTTTGTTTAAATCATCCTTCATGTTGTTGTAGGAAGAAACAGACAATATCTCATCCCTCGAACTTTCATATCCTTCTTCAGCTTCATCAGAAGTCTCGTTCGCTTTAGCCTATGATATAAATCAATCCAATCAAAAGACACAACTCTTATACTAGAGAGATTGAAAGGATACATGGGAGACTTAAATAACAGATCCGAGCAGAAATTTCACCCATTCAGAATCAGAATCTATTTCTTTCCAGTATGCATCCAGGATGATGGGTGATAAAGGAACTGTCCCTGATAAGATCATACAAAGAAATTTAAGCTCCTATGTCATTTTATGGCATATAATTTCCGACCCAAAGACGGGTTGATGAGAAGAACAAATTTAGAAAGCCTTACTAAAGCACGCAAAACCAGTGCATATAAAAGTATCTTAATCATATAGAAAACATTACCATCAGCTCGATTTTCTTCACTGAGCATGTTGTTTTTCTGAATAACCCATATCTGCAGAGGTATTCGAACTTCCTGTAGACAGTCGCCAAAACTAAATCAAAATGAGATAACGATAACAAAGAAGAAATACAAATCCACAGTTTTATAAAAATATATCAATGATTGATGACAGTGATGTACAACATGCACTAACATAGCAAATATGCAATGGCTGATGAATGAAATGAAAGCTGAAAATTTTCATGAAAATATAGACCCATACACCGATGACAGTGCAAAAAGAAGAAGCAAAAGCCAAAGAGGAGAATACAAGAACGACTGAGGAAAAAACTGCATAAGGGTTCCTCTAAAAAGCAGCTCAAACAATGGTCAGATTAATAATTATACTTAATGGGTATGGGAGGAAAATGCAGAGCTTTTACAAGCTTCTTTCCAGTGACTACACAAGATATCCTATGCAGCAATAACTGTGGAGTTAGTTAAGGAAACTATTAGAAACAATTTATAAGTAAGTAGATAAGATAAGGGAATTATATACTAACCACTTCAGAAAACTCTTGTCTCGACTCTCTCTGAGAGGTTCCATCTTCCAGAACTAGATACTGGCCAGACAAGGTACTCCTAACATAGTACAAATAACGTATTGTTGCCCCTTTGTAAGATGGAGGTATTAGGCTTGGTAGAAGGGCTCTTAAGACATCTATAAGTAACAAAAATATTGGGACATTCAGAGCATGAATGATCAAATGAATCTTTTTCAGAATAAGAATAAAAAATATTATAAGAACATTACTACACAAACCAGTGAAAAATATGAGGAATGCAGAAAAACGTTATTTATCAAGAACAAGAGAAATCAGCGTCATACGCTTTACGAATTTGCCTAAAATCATAATTACAATCACTGACACTGAATGCTAATTTTAGGACAGTACAAATTTGCATAATAACAATTATTAATTTACTCCGCCTTACAAGTTTTGGTGGCCCTGCTGGAGATGATTTGATTAGAGACCACCCGTGGAGCTGAGCAATCCATGAATACATACTCACCTGGCACCAAAAAGGATATGCATTATTGATTGATCAGAAGATAACAATAGTACGTTGGGCATGTTAACTCGTGAATTTCTTTCCTCCCATGTCTAACATAAAACTCAAAAAGTAGATAATAATAATTTAATGGAGGGCTATTGCAAGAAAATGCTTCAATTTTCAAAAAATGTCTAAGTATCAACACATACAGGCTAAACTGCAAGTATAAGTAGCGCGGGGTTATAACATTCAGTCTGATCCTTTCGACTCAAGTGATTCCAGCTGATCCTTACCCAATGCATATTTTACCTCTTACATACAGCTAAATTTAAGGAGCTCACAAGTCACAAGCATTAAATTGTAAGAACAATTAACTAAAATTACCCTACAAATCTCATTACTGGAGCTAATTTGCATCTTCTTTCTGCACTTTGCTATCAATCAATACATCACTCACTGGACAACGTTTCAGCTGAAATTGAAATTTCCTCATACCCACAACGTATCCTTCGAATACCCACTCTAAGAACAAAGAGTTTGCACAAAATATTAACACGAAGAGCGGAAAAATGTACCTCGGCGATGCTTATAATCAGGAGTAGGCTTAGGCGTGCTGAACCACTGAGTGTCCAATTTCTCGATCCCTTTAATCTCAAAGCTGAGTTTCTCCATCAGAAGCGACCACGAATTGGTGGGGTTTTTTACCTCAATGGTGACGGTGATCGGATCACCGGGACTGTAGACTTCCCTGTCGGCCTCCAGTTTCAGCTGCGGCGGGTCTACATTTGCGCCGCCGGAGGCAGCGGTGGCGGTGGAGGTGAGGCCGAAGAATGAGAATCTCCGAGAGGGTTTAGCTGGTGGCGGCATTTTTGGGATTTTTTTGGGGGGGATTTTTGGTGTGCGATCGATCAATGGAGGTTGCTGGATGAGAGGGGGGGACTTGATGCCAAGTTTGCTGTGTTTTTCTAATTTTTTATTTTCCCCAAAATTGAAATCTATATATATATAAAATTTCTAGTAAACTTCAATAAATTTTATTCAACTAAAAATTAATAATTAATTTAATAAACATTAAAAAATATATTTACTATTTAATAAAAAGTTGTAACTTTCAGTTACACTATTTATTTTGATAGGTCATATTTTGAAATGTGCACATTTCTGTAACGTTTTTTATGTCTTGATACAAGTATTTGTTTTTATATTTTGGGACTATATGTTTCTTGATATTATATAAATAAATATTTCACAATTAATTCAAAATCACTACAAATATCTCTATTTTATATTGTAGTCATACAATAATAAAAAAATATTTTTTTAAATATTACAAACATACGTCAAATATTTTGAAAAATCAAATCGCAGAGTCACGAGTCCAACAAGTTTAACGATAATGATATGTTGTGATGGGGATTCTGACGATAGGAAAACCATGAATGTTGTATAAATAAGTGTTTAATAATATTTAGATTCAATTTATTAAATTATTTTTTTCTTATTTATTAAGTTATGATTTTTATTTTATTCTATAATATAATTACTTTTTCTTCTATGATATTGTTTTTCGTGCAAATACACAGAGTAAAATTAATGTTTATTATTAATCAATCATTTTTATTTGATATTTTTACGCAATTTCAGCACAAATAGGAATTTTTTTTAACCGAACGATAGGAAACTCCTCTCAACAAAAGAAAATAACAAAGTTCGTATACATAAGGGCAAAACACGTCAGTCAAAGGCACAAACTAGAGAGGACTACTAAACAATCATGTAGAATAAATAAGATTCAAATCAATCCAAATCAAAACTGAAAGCAAAAAAACACACTGAATCCTCTGCACATAACAAACAACATAAAAACCACCCAACCTACCAAAGCAAAGATAGAAAAAAAAAATCTAGCGACTGAATTGTCTCAGACCTAATTAAGTCCTAATGTCTAGGACTGTTATCGAACCGAACTGTTCGCGAACAAAGTTCGTTCGTGTTTGTTTGTGTTCAATAACAGCTTGTTTGTTTAGTAATCGAACCGAACTCGAACATGAAATTATGTTCGTTTAGTTATTGAACGAACACGTATAAGTTCGCGAACTAATCAAGTGTTCACGAACAAAAAAGTATTTTATAATTTTATATATTATATATGTAGTATGTGCATATATAATATTAATATAATATATAAATATGGATATATTTTAAATACTAAATAAAATAACTTGTTATGTATTAAAATAAACAAAAACAAAATCACACGAACTTGTCGAACAATTCGAACAGTTCACGAACAAGTTTGATTATATAAATGAACGAACACGAACATGTCGAACCGATAAATGAACGAACACGAATAAAATTTTTCGTTCGATTAGTAGACGAACAAACACGAACATGTTCGAAAATTAGTCGAACTCGAGCTCGAAAACATTAAGCTCAGTTTAGTTCGGTCCGATAACGCACTACTTATGTCTTCGTTTTCTAAGTTTAGCTCTCACCTGCATACCTTCAAGCCACTCTCTAACAACAGCCTTCACAATGCAAATTGCAATGCTCCGATCTCCAAATATTCTCAAACAACAAGTTTCGATCTTTCCAAAGCCACCAAAGTAAATATATAGCAAGTTCAATTCTGGCTTTAGAAACCTCAAAACTATCAATACAGCAGAGCAGATCATACCCCATCAATCTTCAAACCTGCAATTATATAATTTTAAATCATCCCCCGGTACATGCTTCAACACCCTCTTAGCTCTCACACACTTGAAAAAAAACGTGCTCTATAGTTTTCACACACTTGGAAAATTAGCTGATAGCAGTTAATCAGTTATAAATCAATTTTGAGTGATAGCAAAAAAGCTAATTAATATAGTAAAATTGTTTGATAAAATTTGTTTTTTACATCTACGAGTAGTAGAGATTTTTGTTTTGATTATGTGCCTTTTTGGGTGGATGTGTTTGAGCTGTGACATGGGATCGTATGCACTGTTTTGATTTTTGAGTATGTTTTCCGCCTGTTTACTTCCAATTTTCTTCTATTTAATGCATTAGTGTTGAAGGCGATTCTTTTGAGCTGATTTAGATCATTTAATGACAATGGGTTATGCGGCAAAGGGCAAAACTTTGGTGCTATGATCACGATACACTATAATACTATTGTAATTTTATTTTCTCTTCGTGGGTTGATAGGATTTTTTTTATTTATTTTTTATTTTTTAAGTCTATATTGTGCTGCATAATCAAAGAACAAAGTTATTACAATCTGTGTCGACTGTCGACCAAGTGTCATCGTAAGCAGGAACATGTCGAATAATCACTCGTGCCCTCTTGGAAATTTTTCGCCCGTGCACTAGTTCGAGAATCTTTTCGTGAGTTTGTTGACTCCACTCGGGCTTTTGCATCCACCACTGGTTGCCTCTAATATCCCACCTGGGGCACCTGTTTATCTGCATTTGCTCCAAAGATTTTACGTTTTCTAATATGCACGATGCGAATTCGATCTCGTTTCTTGTCCCACAAAATCCGTTTATTTCCACTTTCTTCAGCTCCGTGTGGATTAGTGTGTCCGATGACAGCATCTTCATCTTCGGGCCATTATCGTACACATATTCTGTCTACAGAAAAGAAAAAAGAAAAAAAAAAAAAAAACGTTTTTATTGACGAACTTGGGGTGTAGTGTATGTCTGTTTTGAAAAACTACCTTTGAAAAACTTACGTCTAAGCGAAACTCGTGCAAGACAGGGCAGATGTTTAGAAACGGAATCATCCCAAAGATCATATACTTGTAAGCTGCATAACCAAGTCTCAGCCTTAATCGCCTGAGTTTGCTGAACGTGTTGGCCGGAGCATCCCTGGGGACCTGATGATGGAAATCAGAAAAAGTCAAAAACCGAAATCATATTAAGGCTATGTTTGGTAAATCTAACTGATAAGTTAACTTATAGCTTTTCAGTGAATTTCGAGCTTACCGATAACTTATGACTTATGCCTGAAAAGTTAGCTTATATGATAAAAGTGTTTGGTAAAATTAGGTGAAATAAAAATTTCAACGCACTTATTTGAAAAGCAACCCAACCCAATGAAGCTCATGAGATAAGCTCGAGCGGTTTGTCCTACTAAACCAAACTTATTTGAATGCAGAAAGTTTATAAGCTAATCAATAATAAGCTGTAAGCTGATATTCATTACCTGAAACATATAAATGTCGTACGCGCTACCCACGGTCAACGACCTCAGTTGACCAGGCGGCAATATAAAGGGCAGTCTCCCCGAGATGTAACGCATTACGTTACTGTACAAGATGAGGTCGACGTGCAGTGTCTGCAGACGAGGGACGTGATGAAATACGAACCCGACTGGCTTACGGTTATGAAACTCGATGCTGACGAGGCTGGCCGCGTGGAACTTGATCTCCCGAACCCCTGCACATGTATCGATGACGAGGCACTCGAGCCTGATGTGGGCCCCACAGAAGCGAAGGGTGGAATAGCCTGGAGCGCACCTACAGTAATTCATCCTCAACTCGCGGAGAGCTGTGCAGCCAGAGAGGAGGGACTCGAGGGAGCCCTCCGCCAGCTGGACTCGACTCAGCCTGAGATTGCGAAGGGACCCACTTGCAGAGTTGGGGTTAAGAGTTGTGGATTCGAGCTCTAGGTGGGTGAGGCAGCGAGTCTCGGGAAGGTGGTGGGTGCAGGAAAACGGGCGACCGCACGAGTTTTTATAATACTCGCAGCAGCATTGGACGGCGAGTTTCCTGAAAAAGTTGTTCAAATAATCATCATAATCTGCATAAGAGCATAGCTATAAGTGAATGGACAAAGGAAAACTGGTGCAGCAGAATGTATTTCTCTCTGAGGACAAACATCAAACACTTGCTGTGCAACACACAAAATCTCCAAATAACAAAATCCCAAAATCCCAGAATGACACTACACTATTTGAATCTATATTAAAAAAAAAATAAAGAAAATGTAAGTATAATTTCCTCACGAATCCCAAGTGGGCGGAGACGAATTGCGGGAAGCGTTCGTAGTACGACTTGGACAGGAAGCAGCAGAAGATGAGGCTGCTGATTTTCGAGCCCTTTCGGCGGGAGCGGAAATAATTTGGCGCGATCCCGGCTATCTCCCAGCACCGGAAAGGGCCGATGGGCTCGGGGTAATCGTCCAAGTTGAGAAAGAACAAGTATCGTTGAAGCAAGACGCGTATCCAGGTGCGGGAATAGGGGCGGCAGACGAGGTGGTGGCAACGGAGGTCGAGGTGGATAACGGATTTGTAGAGGTGGGCCCACCTTCGGGACAGGACGCACGTACGGATGGCGTCCTTCACCGGGAGGCGGTCGAGGATGGAGATCAAGATAGCGTCCGGTAGCTCGTCTATCGGTGGTGGTCTTCTTCTCTTCCTTCTTCTTCTTCGTGTTGTTGTTGTCGATAAAAAAGAAGATGAAATTCGATAAGACAATGTAAAGACTGAAACTTGATAGGCTAATAGCGCGAACCATGTTGAGAAACCTAGTGGTGTGGTAGAGATCATGGCTGACTTCAGTGACTTGGCTTGGCTAACAGGGTGAGGGAGAGAGAGGTCTTTGACAATGCCTTGACTTCAGTGACTTGGCTTGGCTAACAGGATGAGGGAGAGAGAGGTCTTTGACGATGCCTTGTCTTGGTGGTGAAGAAAAGTCTCGTCTCAATTAGTGGGCCGGTGGCAATGTTTAGGCTGAAGTGGACAATTTGCTAAATTTCTTTTGTTAGCCCAACTCGTTCAACATGGGATGACCGTCAAAAACTGTATAATGACCGTAAGATAGAATCATCGAATATCGTGGTAAATATTAATTTATAGGGTAGTAATTTTGACTTCGACAAACAACAATAGTTGACGTTTTATATTGTGTGGAAATTTTCATAAGTATTTTATGAACGTATATATTACAATAATATTACCATGAGCTATATACTCCGAACAGTACCAAAAAGGGAACATAAGAAAGACGGGAGACAATCCTTCTATAAGAAGGGTCCCGTCGACAATAAAGCCCGACTAGCTAGGTGATGGGCAACAAAATTCTGATTCCTATCAATTTGGCTGCAAGACCAGCAATTGAGATTAGATAAAAGCGATAAAATGTCCGCAAAGACTTCATACAAGGCATCATTGGGCGAGAGCTCAGACAAACCACAAATAACTGCTAGGTCATCCGTCTTAGCATATTGGAGTGATACATCCGAATCAAGAGCAAAACGGAGTCCATACCTGAGAGCTAGAGCTTCAGCTGTAACTAATGAAAAAGAGCATGGAATACAAACTGCAAAAGCCGCTCAATACAATCCTTCCGAGTCGCCTATCCAGCCTCCCAAATCAATCGTTGAGTCTCACTCCTCGTGTTGACATCATAATGTGAATTATGGTGTTCCTAATTGTCAATTTGTGGTTTTCACAGTAACCATGTAGATCTAGACTTTTATACATATCTATTACAATTTTTAAACTATGGCTACAATTTTATTATTATAAGGTACTTAACTAACCATTAATAATAAATATATTTCACAACTTAATAATTATTGTAATTATTGTAAGTTTTATCATATATGATTTATTTATTAAATTAATTATTCCTAAACGAACATAGGATGTCTTCCCAGTTTTTTTCGCTATTAGCTGTTTGTATTCAGTTAGTGGCTGTACTTTTGCACATTTGTGCGTTTTTATATATATTATCTCTATCGTTTCGAAAAAAAAAACATATGATGTCAGCCAATATGTTTTACTTATTATATATTTGTTTTCTTAAAAAATGTGGCTTACGTGGACTTTGTTCATAACATAATATAAGTTGGTTGTCCCATAATGTACTTAAATATTTAAAATTTTAAATAGTGTTACTATCATCTAATATATTTATGTGGATGCATGTGATTACCCGCTATATAATATCCGTTGTTGTTTTTTACAATATCAACTGGTTTAATTAACTTCAAACGTGAACTGTGATTTGATATAACATTTATAAAAAAATCAAGCATTATATAATTATAATGGCATGCCTAGATAAGGGAAATAAGAGGTCTTTATGTGAATATTCATAAGTATTTTAAATTATTTAACAAACCATAATTCGGACTATAGTTGCAAATGAGCTAAATCAATCTTGAAACCTTATCAAATCTATTTGGGCTCGTTAAGTTACCGAGTTCAAAACTAGTTGAATTATGTTAGAAGTTAATAAAATTACATAAAACACTTGTTTATCAAGGCTAACACTCTTTAACGAGTCAACTCGAGCCGTATTTAAATGTTAGCAAGTCGAGTATTCGTTGAAAAGGAGAATATAGAGTTTGGCCCATTCGGATCTCTTTGACCATGACAGAATAATTTAATTTTGCTACATTATTGTGGAGTAAAATTTACCTAATTCATATATTTAGCTCATCTATAGGAAAAGATGCTATAATATTAATTAGTTTATACACATAGGTGGTCCATATTACACTCCATACTTATTACACTCTCACATGGGTTTTCGGAAATTTAACCCGTAATCCCAAAATTATACGAAATAATGCCACATGCTTTTCCAGAAGGAACAGTATATTTTCCATTATATAATTACAATTGCATAAAAAACATTATTTCAATAAATAACCATTAATGACAGTTAACAAATGGACACTTGCTCCTAGCATTTTTCCAGACAGTGCTTAAATTATTACTAATTTACAACTCAATGACTTGCCAAACAGCTTGGCTTGTCTTGCAAAGTACAAATTGACACAAAAATAAAAAAAACATTTTCAAGAATAATGAAAATAAGAAGATGATGAAAAGAGGAAGATCGAAAAGATTGAACCTAAGATTTAGTGACAACAAGACAAAACATATGNAAAAAAAAAAAAAAAAAAAAAAAAGGAACTTATCTATGTTAATAATTTATTCAACTAAGTAAACGACCCGCTTAGCTCGAACGACGATCGATAAGACCATGATGGCTCGGTTTTGGTCGAACAGGTTCCGAAACCGAGCAAGTCCTTTTACAAGAAGTGTAATTCATGAAAGCAAACTTATCACTTAAGCTCCTTGTAATATTCTTGGAGTTACCTTTCCACATTGTACCATAGTAATTTGTACCATGATGTTCATCATCACCATCCTTAGAACATTCAACCAATGCTGCAAAAAATGGGTCCCTTCGGAACCTATTGCTTTTCTTGTCGCCGGAGTTGGAGCTTCTGGCAGGCGGCGGCGGGAGGAGATGCTCTGAATATTCCTTCTTCATGGACCCCAATTGGTTTTTCGGGATCCCGGGAAATTTTTCCCAAGAAAACGGGATGCCTTTGAACTTATTGAGAGGTGTCGTTGGACTAAACGTAGGGTAATCATCGAAGTACGAAATTGATGATGATGATGATGACGAGGACCCATGAGACGAAGCCCAAGAATCGGACCGCATTGATGAAAACGACAGCGTTCGATAGCGGCGGGAAAATCGTGTCGAATTCGAGATTTCGAACTCATGATTTTCAAGAATTTGGACATTATTAGAAGCCATGTTTGTTGAATCTTTCATGATCATGGAGAGAAATTGGTTGTGTTCTTTGTGTGTGTGGTTTGGCTTTGTTTTAGTTATTATAGATGAATTATTGTTTGCTTTGTGTAGTTTATTAGGTTTAAAAGCATGCATATAGGTGCATATATGGGGGTTGAAAGTGATATACTATTATGTAATAAATCAAATAACAGAGGGCCCCCCAAAGAAATTATTGAGGTTGAAGAAATTAAGAAAGGGGGACTAAATGGGAAATAAAATAGTTAGGAGTGGGTGTGATGTGGATATTTCATTAATGCTTGTGTTAGGAAGGGTTTAATTTAGAGTTGTTGTGATGCATTTCAAGGAGGTTATTACTTATTAGGGAGTGAGTGGTCAATTACACCACTTAATTAAGGCTATTTTGGGTTAAGTTCGTTTTTTTTTTTAATGCTAAGCATCATTGACTAGCTACCTTCCTGCAAATTAAAAAAAAAAAATATTGGTTCAATCTTCGTGAAAATTATACTATCATATATAATCTTGTCACAAGGAAATTGAAATTAGTTAAAGTTGTGAATAAATTAGTTGATACACATGATATTTGTATGATGCATTCTAAAGAGCAGGCCAGTCATTCATTTTTAACAAAACTAAATACTTACATGTTGAATTTTTATACTTTTATTTTATTTTATTTTTTAGAATATGACATTTCATTTTTAAATATGCATATCTATTTAAAACAATATGTTTGTTTAACCGTTAAACCTACACATATTTATTAATAAGAATATGTTTATTTAACCGTTAACCTACGTAACAGTAGTCTTATGGAAGTTTACAGGGTGTAGAAAAATTGACATTAACTATATATTTTTATAATGATTAACATAGTATATTTAGAAAAATACACATATTTTATAATGATTAACATAGTCTTATGGAAGTTTACAGTAGTCTTACTTATACTACGTGCGAGTAACTTCCAATTTTTCTACCTAAACTAGTGTGATGCTAGAATTTCAACATTTGAAATGTATGTTGTCTATTTTCATAATAAAGAGCCTTAAATATTTTTTATTTTTATTATTATATAAGTAACTTCATGTACTATTTTTATTAGAGTAGTTGGTATAGGGTTGTGTCATAATTTCATAACCCTCCAAGAGTGGGATGCCGTAATCTTCTATATAACTAAAAAAATGCATATTTATAGTTTTATACTATCAAATGTCATAGTTCGGTTTATTTATTATTATTATTATTATTATTTTTTAAGTATGACATTTTTTGTAACGAATGTATGCACATTTATAAAAAAAAAAAAAGAGAAGTATGCTAACCCAAATTATTTATTTTCTCCTCAAAAGCTCCTTTATTCCGTTAAAATAAACTTTTCCAACTACAGAATATTCAATTACACACTAAAACAGCAAATTATGAAATATAATGTCATTTTGTTGTGGAATTGTAAATCAATCTGCAGAGGTAATATCTACAACAGCATTATACATCCAACTCCAAATTCCTTTTTCCATACAAATAATGAATTTAAAACCAATATAATTTCAGTTCACAACTACACTAAACAAATTCGAATCCGAATTCAACGAAACATCATATCCAGTAACTATTCGTATATTCGCTTCCTCTTCGAAAGAGTTGGAATCAACAAAACAGAACCAATGAGAAAATGTACCGCTAATGTCTTCAAGTCGTACAAGTCTTTCACCGACTTAAGATCACCAAGAGCAAGTCCCGCCTGATCAAGAAAAAAAAAAATGGAAAAAGAAAAATGAAAGCTCACCCGAACAGGAATATAAATGAAAGCTCACCCGAACAGTAATATATGAGGCTGGAATGAGACCAATGACTGTTGCCAGAAAGAATATATGAAACGGGACATCCACAATAGGTGAAGCCAAATTGATGAAAAGATTAGGCAATGTGGTAGTCACTCTTAGAAAGAGCATGTAGTTGAGCAACTTCTCTCTTTGCTTTGCTATCTGAATATAATAACGATTGAAAAAAATTACAATAACCCAAAATTTGCGAAAAATTACAAAAACCATCTTTTAGTTTGGTTCTGTATGACATTTATTTCCCTTCATAAGTAAAAAGGGATATTAGAAAAGCCCCCGATAGTTATAAACATAAATTAGATATGGGAAATCATGCTATCGTGCTTCACTATCTTGTTTTCGTGTTATCTATTTTATTTTATCATAAATATAATAATAAGTCAAACTTTGTGTCGTGTCGTGTTCACATTTTATGTCATGACAGCCTAATTTCAATGGTTTTCTCATAATGGACAAAAACCTACACGATTTTGTAATTCACCCTCATATCAAATAATAGTTTAACAATTGGGGACATGCTTTGCAGAGAATATATCGAGAACAGTAAGAGTGTGTTTGTTTACTGTCCTCAATATTATCAATAAAATTAAATAATATCAATTAATTATTCTTACACATCACATCAACTTTAATTCATTATTCATCCGTTCACATAATTTTAACTAACCATCACTTCACATCACAACTCTCCTACTTTTATGTCAAATCAACTTTAATTAATTTATTTTAAGCATTATTTTACTATAAACTCAAATCTCACTAACAACTAACAATACCACATTTTTCAAAATTAACTCTGGTTAACCAGCAAAACTCATTTTGAGCGGATATATTTGTATCCAAGCACGCCCTAAATCAACTTTAATTAATTTATTTAAGTATTATTTTAATATAAACTCAAAATCTCACTAACAACTAACAATACCACATTTTTCAAAATTAACCCTGGTTAACCAGCAAAACTCATTTTGAACGGATATATGTATCCAAGCACGCCCTAAATATGACAATAAGTCAAAATTCGTGTCGTTTTCTCCTAATAGACAAAAACATACCCGATTTTGTAATTCACTCTCATATCAAATAATAATTGAACAAATTGGGGGAATGCAATGCAAATAACAAGAATATATCGAGAATAATAAGTAAACACAACATTTTCCGCTGCCTCTAAGCTCATGTTCCAATAGTTGCAAGCAGTATTAATAAGAATTAGAAAAGGAAAAGTGAAATATATGTAAAACCATACCTCTGCCTGAAAATATCTCAACTTCTCGGGCCAAATCCAGTTAACAACAGGCCTCCCGATTAGCTTAGACAGAAAATAGCAAGACGATGCACCAGCAGTAGCGTTAAATACGACCAAGAAAAGGCCTCTCACGACTCCAAACAGAGCTCCTGCAAGTAAGGACATGAAAATCGTGCCTGGTATCATGAATGTCTGCATGAATATGTACGTCGAACAATAGCCCAAGATGAACTTTGTAGGGTATAATCGAGCATAGCTTGCAAGTTGATTTCTGGAACATTATATCAATTCCAGCCATGAGAAAACGAGACATTACAAAGCTCCCCATTTTCGGATAATCTGACCATAAGTACTTGTTTTCTTCCTTTTCTTATTTCTTTTGAGATAAGGCAGTTTGTGCAGCTTAATAAAAATGCGAAACTTTTGGAGGCAGCTAATACAATATGTAAACGATTGGATAATTTATCGAGAATGAAAGATTTTCGAACTGCAAGCTCATCTCTTTCTTCTTAAAGTGCTCGACCCGATTAACAGAGATGAAATTTAAGCAATTAAGATACATGCAACATCTTATAGACAACTCTTCAAGCTCTATACCCATAACAAATCCAAAGTGAGTTTTCAGTTCAATTTACACACAAAAAGGGATTGCAGTCAACAGAACATATCCAGTTACAAAGAGAAATTCTCCACATGATTTTTTCCCCAATTACATATCCTCAACATAGAATTTCAGACTTGAGCTGAAATAAAACTAGCGTAATGAAAATGTATGTGAGAAGGTGGGAAAAATATATATCTTATTATTCACAAAGAGGGTACACATATATATAGATACACATATGAGCCTTAGCCTAAACCTAACTTATAGTACAATATCAATATTTACATATTTAACACCCCCCCTCAAACTCAAGGTGGTATCGTGGAGATCAACTTGAGTTTGCTAAGAAGTAAACAAAAGCGACCGGGAAGGAGAGACTTGGTGAAGACATCCGCTGGTTGATCTGTAGAGGAGACGGGAACAAGCTTCACAGTCCCACGTGCAACATGCTGTCGAATGAAGTGACAATCAATCTCAATATGCTTGGTGCGCTCATGAAAGGTATCATTATGAGACATCTTTATAGCACTCTGACTATCACAATGTAAAGTAGTAGACGACGACTGAGGAGCACCAAGATCAGTAAGTAAGCGACGTAACCATAATAGCTCGGAGGTGGAGTCAGCAAGAGCACGGTACTCAGACTCTGCACTCGATCTGGAGACTAAGGTTTGCTTCTTACTACGCCAAGAGACGAGTGAATCGCCCAGAAAGAAGCAGTACCCAGTAATGGAACGACGATCAGTAGGATCTCCAGCCCAATCGGCATCAGAATAGCCGCTAAGTGTCAAGGAAGAACTAGCAGAGAAGTGTAAACCATGCAATAGAGTGCCTTTCACATAGCGAAGAATGTGCAACACAGCTGAATGATGCGTGGTTCTCGGAGCAGCCATAAACTGACTCACAATATGAACAGCATGAGCTATATCAGGCCGAGTGACAGTCAAATATATCAAACTCCCAACAAGCTGGCGATATAATGTAGGATCCTCAAGAAGAGAGCCATCTAGTGGAGTAAGACGAACATCATAATCAAGAGGTGTGGAAGCTGTCTGACAATCTGTGAGACCGGCTCGAGCAAGAAGATTAGAGGCATACTTGGCTTGAGACAAATAGAAGCCATCAAAGGAATCAGAAATCTCAAGACCCAAAAAATAGCGAAGCTGGCCCAAACTCTTCATCTCAAAATGCTGGCGAAGATAGTCCTGTAAATCGGAAATACCAGTAACATCATCTCCCGTGATGATCATATCGTCAACATAGAGCAGCAAAATAATAATCCCAGAAGAGGAGCGCCGAAGAAACAAAGCGGAATCATGATCACTCGTAGTGAAGCCAAACTGAAACAATGCAGAACTGAACGTGGCATACCAGGCACGAGGAGCTTGTTTCAAACCATACAAAGCTCTACGTAGACGCCAAACCTTCCCAGAGGACAAGGACCCCGGAGGTGGAGTCATGTAAACCTCCTCAGATAAGGCACCATGCAAGAAGGCATTCTTGACATCTAACTGCAGAAGAGACCATCGACGAACAGAAGCAACAGAAAGTAAACACCGAACAGTAGTAAGACGAGCAACTGGTGCAAAGGTCTCTTCATAATCGATGCCGTACTCCTGTGAGTACCCCTTAGCAACTAGACGAGCTTTGTAGCGCTCAACAGAACCATCGGAATTTGTCTTGATCTTATAAACCCATTTGCATCCGATAGGTTTCTTCCCAGCAGGTAGATCCACCAAATCCCAAGTATGAGTCTTCTCTAACGCCTGCAACTCATCAGCCATAGCTTGTTGCCACAATGGATCAGCACTCGCCTCACGAAAAGAGCTAGGCTCATGATGAGATAATATGGCCGAATAACAATGATAGTCAAGTAAGTGAGAAGGGGGACGACTTACACGAGTTGATCGTCGGTGATCAATGGTAGGGGAAGGGACAGAATCAGAAGAGGACTCAACATGGAGCGGCAGTTCAGGATGCGCAGGTGGAGTCACTTCAGAAGACGGAGGCATGACAGGCGTGTCAATGAGCTGTGAGTCAGGACAAGTATCTGGAAAGAGATCCGAAGTAATGGACATGAAGAAAGGAGATGACGAATC
>BKCP01005405.1:1862447-1873162 GCA_008636005.1 Striga asiatica | reverse complement strand
AAAAAAAAAAAAAAAAAGAAAAAAAAATTCATAAATGGACATAATTTGGAAACTATATATAGAAAGGGATTGTCAAAAGCTTAAAACTAAATAAATAAATAAATAAATAAAATAAATTTCTTGTTGTTTATTAAGTTAAATATATATACCTTCAATATCCCATGGCTCCATTCTGTAGAGATCAATATCCGTTATCACGTCAAGATCGATTTTTAGAGAATCGATCTTTCTTTTTAGATAGTAGCCGACGAGTTCTTCTTCGGTCGGATGGAATCGGAATCCGGGCGGCACGCAAGATTCCATTTCCATATTCCTTCTTTCCCTGGTATCAGAAAATGTGACTAACTAGTTGAAACTATGAATCAAAAAGATACTAGTTGTTGAAATATGTTTAGAAGTGAGAACACTATCATATCAGATCAATGGATATATATATATATATATAATTTCATTCAGTTTAAGATCACATTAGCAGCTGAATTGAAGATAATTTTCCATATCTTATAGATATATAGTTTAAATAAAAACTACCTTTTTGGAAAAACTTCTCTTGAAGAGAAAAGGTGAAGGTGGAAGAGAGTAAAACTAACACAACTCTAGACATATCTAATGTTATGGAATCATATTTTTTTAATAAATAAGCATACTTTCAAACTAAAATATCATATTTTACGAAATAAAGAAATGTATGCATAAATGTTATAGAGATATAACGATCGACTGTCTAACGGTTAGACCGTTTTAGACAGAAAAAAAAAATATATATTTTTGAATTAATTTAGTCCACAATGTATGAAAATTGTCATGATTCTTGTGAAATTCACTCGTGAGCACTATGGAATCATGGTCCCAAAGACATTGCTAGATGCATGTGTTTGAAATTTGAGAAAACAGAAAAAGAAAGTATAGCACACCACAATTTGTTGTGCCCACAAAAAATACATAGGTCAATTTTGTATATTTTTAGTGCATGCATATAGTAAAGTAATTCGAGACAATGTATGTTGTGGAACATGAAAGAGGTAAGCCGTAAAAATTGACTTTTTTCTTGTTCAATTTTACCTTTTTTTTTTCTTTAATATTTTGTATTTAAAAAGAAGAAAGAAAAAGAAATTGGCATGTCTCGTCGTCTCTTGAGTGCATTCCACTGCATGCTTTCTAATGTTGGCCAAGGAAAATTTTGACACCAAACCTAACGTTGTTACATAAATATATAATTAATTCTGAACTATGAAAATATATAGCTAATAATATAACATGTCATAAGTTGATCTTTCTATGCAACATTTTGAATCTAATACTAAGATGGAGAAATATATGTATATAGGAGAATTCAAGTGCATTATTAGATTAAATCAAAAAGATACTGATCAAGAAATTTTTTCAGGTGGGTGTAAAATAAACATAGAAATAAATCAGTGGACCAAAAATGCTACAAACACAAAACTAATGGACTAATTTTAGCTTTTTCACAACTCACGCACATATGTAGCAATATATAAACACATCATATTAAAATGGAAGATCTCATTTAATTTTTAGGGGAAATGAATAAATCAAAAAAGAGCAAAGGAGAGGAAAATGAGCCAAAAACCCTTAAAGAAAAATTACACATTAGTGCTCATAGAAATATTGCTAAAACATGGAAGAATGAATTAGAGAAAAGCAAATGCCATGTATAAGATAACACATATAGTAAAAACAATACAAGCACTATTCCCATGTAAAATAAAAGCTTCAAATCCAAGAAAAATACTAACCACAATTAATGTATTTTTTCTTGTTCCAGCAAAGAGAGAGAAAGAGACAGAGATAGAGAGAGATGCAGAGAGAGAGAGAGAGGCTTCTTGGTATATATATATAGAAGGTTGAGAAGAATATGATTGCATATATTATATTAAAAAATGAAAATTGGTAAGAAAAGTGCATTCAACTTTCAAGTGTTGGTTAATGAATTTGGTAGTNGAAAAAAAAAAAAGAGTCTAATTAAGTAAAATAGAGATAAAGAAAAATGTATATATCCATGTGTAAAAATGTTTTTGATTACGCGAACAAAAAAAATGCTTATATCCATGTGTAAAAATGTTATTGATTACGCGTGGGGTTGGCTGTTTAATGGATCAAATGTCTGTTTGGAGGGCGTGGCAAAAAATTTCACGCCACCCCCACATTAAAGGTATTTTCCTTCTTCTTTTTTTATTACATTTACTCATTTTGTATCACATTTTGCATTTAAAAAAATAATAGTATTTTGTCGGAATATAAAATTGAAATACGCAGAAATAAGTCCAGATATGTTTTAGCTGATAAGTGCGCCGCCCTTGGACAGATGGAACCATTGTTGGAATGACACGTGGACTGATAACATCACGAGGCCAAAATCATAAAATTTGGGGCTGTTCGGTTGATCTGAGTTTGTTAGTTAACGAGACAAGTTCAATTTAATTTGTTAAGATTTAAGAAATAATATATTTTTTTATTTATTTGTTAAGTTCGGTTAGTTAAAATTGGAATTAAACTCATTACTATTGATAAAATTAAAAATCGAATGTTAACTCATTTTATTGGCTCGATTAGTTAATGAACCGACAAAACTGGGGCCAGAGCTCCAAATCTAAAGTTCGAAATCTATTCAGTTTGTTTACTATAGTAGCCTTTGTCATGGGAAATTTATGGTTGTGATTAATCTCGATTTGTTTATAAATTTAGTTAAAACTTCAATTACTGTTAGTTATTACTTGAGANTGGTTTGGAAAAAAAAAAAAAAAGAATGAATTAATATAGTGAAGTGGTGCGAATTATTGAAGTACGGACAGACATGTGATACCAAATAAATTTTTGCCAGAACTTTTGGTCCCAATTTTCATGAAGCTTCAAAATCAGATTTTTGAATAAAAAAATTTTGCACTTTTGAGTGGTTGAATACTTTTCAATTAAAACTAAAATTCTCCCAGATTTTAAATTGGACTTTGAGTATGTAACAAGAGAAGAGCAATAAAAAACAATTATCTTATTTTATATTTACATTCATTCCTGAATGTCAAAATATAATTGAATTATACTGGATTCAATTGGGACCATAAAAGGAAGACTCCAGAAAAAAATAACAATATATATAATTTAAAATGTTTGAGCTACATCCCAACCCCAAAAGAACCCTTTCCTTATTTAGGATAAAAAAAAAAAGGCTACATAGGCAGCTTTATAATTTTATATACTTCCTTTTCCTTTATTATATTTTTATGTGATGCATAATATATTCCAAATGTCCATGTTTGATAGGACATCAAATTATAAGTAAATTTGGTACATAAAGTATTATTATTAAAACAAATAGCCTAGATCTAGATTTGTATCTTACTAATCCCACATTGATATCCTTCAACATGATTTAATGTCACCCTCTTTTCATTTAATGATGTTATTTACATTATATCAATTGGAGGATACGATATCAAATAAAAAAATGGTGAGTATTAGAAAAGCCTAATTCCATTTATTTTGATATGCATAAGTGGAACGAATCAACCCAATGTTTAGATATATTTATAATGATTTCATGAGAAACTATATCAATGACTAGATTGTTGAGAGGTTGTAAGATATTATATTGTTTCGAACATTTTTCGATCGACTTCGGTTAAAATATTTTAGTGTGCAAATTAATTACTTACTTTTTTATTTTATATACTTTGAATTAGTGTTGGAACATGAGACTCGATGATATCAAATTAGCTTTCGAATTTGACCCAAACTTTAGATATTGAAAACAAAATAAATAAAGCATAAAATGGGGATGAAACATAAACACTCACGCCAGTTTACTCAAACCAAAAGCAAAAGAGGAAAAGGAAATAATAAGTGTGTAAATTAATTATAAGCAAGCACACAACACTTTGCGGCTACTTGTTTGTCACGGTTGAAACCCATAATCTAAGTGTATGATTGGATAGGGTCAGCAGTAATTTTCGGTGCCACTCCAAATCACATATGTTCTTTTCTAATTTCATTATTATTATTATTATTATTATTATTATTATTATTATTATTATTATTATTATTATTATATATTGTTGTTGTTGTTGTTAACAACTATTTTATAATGTTAAAAGTACTAATATGAATACAAGTTTAGGATGACCATTTCGAAATACCAAATTTTGGCAGCTAGGATTATGAATCACTAGAAAATAACATAATAAAATTTTGAAGAAAAATGATACATAGTCAATTTAGTGTACAACTAAGTTGGGCAAAATTTTATTTTTGGTCCTATAACTTGACCACAGTCTAAAAAATCACCCTTATATTGACCACTTTTAATTTAGGTCTTATAACTTATCAATTTCATCATTTATGATCCTATTTTATCTGGCCCCGGGATAAAAATTTGACGTAGCATGACTAAATCTAACGTGGCGTGATTCTGGATTACGTGGCAGGATTAAAAAATGTTGACTCAAAATCAAACTATCCACATCTACATTCAAGATTAGGTGGAAATAAAAAAAACTGAAAAATTAAAACCAAAAAATAAAATATTAAAACCAAATATATAAAAATAAAAAAAGGAGCGGTGAAGAGGGAGCAAGGCTTGTCGGAGGTTGGTCGCAGAGTAAAGATCGCGCTCGCCGGAGGTCGGGTCGGTGAACTTCCACTGTGAGGGAGCAAGGCGCGCTGGATGTCGGTCGCGGAGTAAAGCTCGCGCTCGCCGGAGGTCGGGTCGGTGAACTTCCACTGTGAACGGTGGACGTCGGTCGGCCACCTCCGATTGAAATTTTTTATGTATCATATTGAAGCTATTCTCGTCCTCGTTCACCTCCTACAATTTCCGGCGAAAATTCCACATGTAAGGCTGTCAATTGCTCTAGTCAAATTTTTAGATCTATAAAATTTCGGTCAAAATCCTAAATTTTCCAGCGATTCACGGTTACCCACCGAAATCCGAAGATATCTCTGAATTCCTCATACTGTCCTGCACCCAAAGGCGTCCACTATCTCCAGAACTGATAATTTTTTAAGCAACTCGTTTTTTCGGCGGGTATCGAGAAGAACAAACCGGAGCTCTTGAAGGTGCTGGCCTTGACCGCAGGCGAGGAGGCCGGTGGAGGCGGTGCTGCTGGTTGAAGGTTGAACGTGGATTTATTGGCCGAGGATGGTGCTCGAGCGGCGGCAAAACGGTGGTCGGCTGAAGAGAACTCAATGCAATTGACGACGGGAAATTGCAGGAACTAGGAAGTTGCTTCCTTAATTAACTTTTTTGTTTTTTTATTCTTTTATTAAGTGTTGTGTTCCACTTTCCACGTCTACATATTTTGTTTTTTTGTTTTTTTTTTTAATTTTAATTTTTTAGTTTTAATTTTTTGGTCCACATGGGTATAATTATTTCCACATGGAATAATAAGATTATTAAATAAAAGTGAAGTCGACACGTCAGATCAAAAAATGTCACGTCAAATTTTTATTCCGGGGCCGGATAAAATAGGACCATAAATGATGAAATTGACAAGTTATAGGACCTAAATTGAAAGTGGCCAATATAGGGGTGGTTTTTTGGACTGTGGCCAAGTTGTAGGACCAAAAATGAAATTTTGCCACTAAGTTGGCAACACAAATGAAAACATTCAATTGTGTATTTTTTATTTTTATTTTTGTGAATATTTTTTACTTGTGTTGTCAACCTACTTGTACACTAAGTTGGCAATGTAGCATTACTCAATTTTGAAACACCAGACACATAATATTATGAAAGACCAGAAATCAAAACATAGGTTTTCAAAACTCGCATTTATATAGAAGAAGTGATTGTTATTATCGTCGTTATGATTATTTATTGTTATTTTTTTATTTTGTTCTCGTAGACTACATAGAAATTGTCACATTTCAACAGAGAATCTAATGAGAATATATTCCAATGAAAATTTCAATAAATATTCCAACGGTATAATTTTCATTGGAACGATTTCATTGACAATGACTATTCCAACAAAAAATTCAGTTGGAATGAGTCTTTCAATTGGAATTCTAGTTGGAATTTGATGATTTCAACAACCATTTTTTCAAATGTTTATTATATATAGCATAAATTTTCGTTGGAATATATAATCTCTGTTGAAACTGTTATTTCCACACATATTTTAGTCCTTGTAAATCTACCATTAGAATCGTCCAAATCCAACAAAATATTTCAATGGAAATTGAATTTACAACGAACATTTTTATCAAAATTTCTGTTTGAATTCATTGAAAAATTTCAATTGAAATGTCCATTAGAATTGTCGTTGAAATTTCATCTGAATATATATTTTCATTCGAATTTCATCATTTCTTATAATGTTCATAATATTTTAATAAAAATATAGTGTTCATAATATTTTAAAAAAATATGGAGAGAGAAGGAAAAAATAAGAGAAGTTGAAAAGACAAGGTAACAACAATTATTAACATTGGCCATGGGTAGGTCCATCTTTGTGCCATGGCTAGATATTTATCACATTATGATAACATTGCAATCGACTTTGCAATTGGGAACAGTTCACGAAGATTAATTATGCAACGCTCACTAATTGTAAAAATTAATGTTACTATTTCTTTTCCTAGGAGCTTAGGTTTGGGGAATTTCTCTTCACCCAAATTGTAAATATCAACTTAGGAACAAATGTGGGAACTAACTAACTATTCTTTTTATTTTATTTTATTATTATTTTTTTTGCATATCTTGCCTAAAGGTATAGATGTCACCATTAATTTCAAAATAAAATCGGTTAAACATAAATTCTTGTATAAGAAAGTTAGTTAATATTGATCAGAATAAAACTTTGTATAGCTCATCTGGGTCAACTGGTTGAATTTACTTAAATCTTGGTGTGAATAAATTTGTAAAGAAAAATGCATATTTAAGTTTTTATTATTTATTGAAATATATATATTTGTGAAAATAATATGATGACTTTATTGTTAGATCTGCTTTAACTAACTGTTTGAATTTATATGCAATGTTCTTAATATATAGTAAGACAAATTGTTAATGATATTGATAAAGGGTAAATGTTAATTATATTGTATACTTTCATAAGCACATTAAATTTAATGATAAAAGTTAATATGAATGATGTGTTGGTGCATATTGATTATAACTTTAACAATTATAAGTTTTCTCAATCCANCGGGTTAGATGTATTTATCATTTCAGCGTGAAAAATGACAAAAACTAGAAAAAAAATAGAAAGGCAATTATGTCCCTTGCAAGAAAAAACAAAAAAGTCAATTAAAAAATTTAAAAAAAAAAATGAAAAATGACCCGAAAAAAAGGGAAAAGGGTAAAACACACATGTTCATGCGTGGCAAAAAGATAAAACATTTATATATATTGCCATAGGGTAAAAAGTTTCAGACCCTAATTAATCTTGATATATTGTGAGTAATTTTATTTATTATGTTTTGCTCGCAATTTCTAATTAATCAATGTCAACCCTAAAAAATTTCCATGCAATCAAAGTGAAAGTAAATTTATTAGTAGCTTAAAACTAAAAAGCGGTCAACAATTTTTTGGATTCAACACATCAAATAGTAGAAAAGTTGAGGTTTACTTGGGAAGTCAATTTCCTATCTTTAATCTAAAAATGTCAAAATACCATGAATTCAAAGTAGCATGTTAAGGAAAATGTAGACCAATTAAATTTATATTTTTACAAATATATATTGAATATTGAACTATGCCTATATTTTAGTAGTTAATTATGTTTGCATATTTCAGTTGGAAATGCTTTACAAAATACTTGATATGTTTTCCTATCATTATACTTAACAACAATAGGGCTTCCGATACGCAATTGTGCTTAATTGGATAAACTTACATTTTCAGCAATTTGATATATTGAAATATCATACCATACAAATAATTTATTTCAACCTAATATTTTATAAAATAAATACGTATATTTATTGAGAAAAAACGTGACAAATCTACCACCTATACTCAAACCCCCATTTCTATATATGCAACATATAACATTTATTAAACTAGTTGGACCTATGGTTTGAATTTCAGGGACCAACTAATTTCTTATTAAATATTTATTTTGTAACATTAGTATGAGGAGCTTAAAAGATAATGCCAAATTAAGTGTCAACCAAGGTTTTGTACTTTAGCTTTGTAGGTTGTAACTACCCTAAATAAATAATTAAGGTCTACTTACCAACCTATGAACCCATTACCAACACCTTAAGCTTCAAAACCTTAAACATAATAATTTTAGTACTGCCACTAAATTTCATTGACCCACAAGGGTGATATACAAATATATATGTTCCAATTGAATAATAGAAAATCAAACCATATATTTACCTTTAAAACTTATTATTTTTTATATTTACGGTTATTTTTTCTTAATTACAAATATATTTTTGGATTTGTTGTGTTATTCAACTTGAACCTGCTATGTTTAAAAAAACCTAACTCTATTGTCCAACATTGATCCTGTTGGAAAAAAATGAGTCTAGCTTATATGTTTAGTGGGCTACTCCTTTCATTAACTATTATATATGTATCAAGTTAGACGTAATTAAATTACAAAAATAATATAAAGTATAAGAACAAAAAAAATACAGTAATAAACAAAGATTTTTTAAATTATAAATTAATTAGAAATTAAGAAAACGGTAAAAAATTGATTGAATATAAAAAGATCGAGTGAGAAATTCCACTTGAAATACAAATTCTCAATTCACCTCGTTTTATGTTCATGGATTTTTTATTTTTATTGTTTATTTTTTACTTTCAGATTCTCTCACTTTATCACTCTACATTTTTATCTTATAATATAGAAAGGTCAAATCCCTAATGACAAGTATATTAATTTTATATTTTTTTTCATTACATAACTCAATAACTCATGTTATTTAACCACTATTCAATCACTATTTTACTATTGATATCAAATCACTTTCAATCATTATGTTTGATTTCACCTGGAATAATTAATCACACTCAAAATTTAATTTTTTTTTTTTCTTTTTCATCCCTAAGAAAAATTTCCTCCAACTAGAAATTCACGTCTAATCCCAACCTAGTCATTGCATAATTTTTGTCATTATATTCCATAAACAATTAAATGTGTGGAGTTCTATTTTTGGGCGGTTTGTGGGACTAAACATTCTTAGACACATTTTTCAACTTTCTCATCCAATCATGATAACATAATAATATGTTCTTTAGGTGAATACTTTGAAAAAAATATTAATAATAAAAAATAGTAGTGAATTACATGTGCAAATCTGTATCATTAAAATGAGCCTAATATCACGATGCACTGAATCACATGCTTGAGGTTCAATTTCAATGTCATATATAAGATATATTTTGAAATCATCTTATAGTATATATATAACAATTATAATTTTATATTTATATAATAAATTAACAATCGAAATACATTTTACAGATGATGGAGTAACTAAACTTAAAAATGATTTAAAAAGCTTCTAGAGAAAATGGCTAAGATTAGGGACCTTAATTAACAAAGGATGATAATGACATGTCTCCACACAAAACAAAAAGTTATCTCACCTTTCATTCCATTTGTCTCCTCTTTTTCTTCAAAATTTCGAACCCAGTTAAAGGACAAACACATTTTCTTCTCCATCAAATTATATCAAGTTTAGTTGTTATTCGACAGACCTAATGAATAGAGAGTCATACTTTTTCAACAAATTATATCAAATTTAGTTGTTATTCGACAGACCTAATGAATAGATAGTCATACTTTTTCAACATTTATACATACTTTAAAAATTGAAATTCAATACTTCAAAGAAAAAAACATATATACATCAAAGTGCGACATTTCATAGCATAAATATATATTTTTCGTTAAATATTGTAGATTGGCCCATTTTACTGTTAGGTTATCTGATCCCACAAAAAAAATGTAGAAATTTAATTCTTGTTGTTGGCTCTTTTATGTTTTTATGTCTTTTTTTGGATGTGGTGAAAGATTAATTAGTGATTAGTTACTCAATTACAGTAATTTTTTTTTTTGGATGTGGTGAAAGATTAATTAGTGATTACTTACTCAATTACAGTCAGTTAAACACAACTTGACAATGGCATAATTATGACAGCATTTTTGCTTTACTTTTATTGTAGTCACTCTCTTTCCTTCATTTTCTTTTTAATTTTCCCTTACAAATTTGCTATTGGTCGTTGCTTGGATTGTAAGTGGGACTATCAATTATCAAAGCCATGAGCCGAAAAGTTATTTCCACATATGATTGCTTCTCTTCAAGCTCTAATAAAGTTTGGTTTTTTGGCAATAATTTTTGAAATAAATTAATTATCGTTGGATTGTGCACATTCACATACACTCAATATTGATCTAACGATACAAAAGTCCACGTACGGTGATGACGTGGCGACTAGTTGAGCCGGAAGTGGCGACTTCCGGCGAGTTTTTCTGGCGTCGTAATTTTCTCAAGTGGAGGAATCTCGGGTTGTTGGGTTGGCCCGTAAGGGGATCCGTGTAAGGCGGGTTTGGATCCAAAAATGGGCTCTTTGCAGTTCTACTGGACTGGGTCCAATTAGATTTTAGATATGATTCTAGTTAGTAGGACATTCTATCAAGTGGGCTCTTTCTTGTTTTACCGATTGACTGGGCTGTGACAGCCCAGCCCAGATTACTGGGGCAATGACTATTTTGAAATCCCAACCCAAGTTA
>BKCP01005405.1:1850950-1861443 GCA_008636005.1 Striga asiatica | reverse complement strand
ACCAAATAAAAGCAACGGAAAAAAAATATAATAACCTTAATTAACATCACCATGTTGCTTCTTGATCCTATGAGTACTACTCTGCATGGACAAAACCTTCTTCACAACTTTGATGAACACGAAAATGATTGGTTTCTTACCGGAAAAAATATGCCCGCCGGCAGTCAACAGTCTCAACGGCTTCCGGCAGCTAATTTGCAACCCTTTCTCCGGTGAAGGGCAGCCATTATAATCACTATTTCTCGAGCACTCGTCGTTCAAATTCTCCCACAACACATCCATTTTCTCCTCTTCATCTTTGCGAAAATTGTCGATTTTCTTGAACTCTAGAGATGAGTCTTCTTCTAAATTGGCCATGAGTTATTTTTCTTGAGCTTGGTAATGAAGTCTAATTGTGAATGTGTGATGATTTTAGTTCAACAGCTACAACTTGTGGGCACTAAATATAAGTGATGATAACTTGATAAGTAAATAACTTCTTAATGTGAAATTATAACTTGGCCCCCCCAAAGAACTTTAGAGAGTGTGAAGGTGATGTTAATGATTGATGGGAGATTTTATGGTTGTGTGTTTTGGTGTTTTCAGTCCCATGTTAAGAGTTTCAAACACTTTTTAATTTTATTCATAGGAAAAACCTTGACTTTGGAACACTCATTTGAGATTTGATGAATTGGATCAGAATGAGATTTTTTTTTTTTTGAATTGTATATTCAATGATTTGATTACTTAAAATAATAATATCTACATTCTAGGGTTGTTTTGACAATAATGTTTTCTTGAATTGTATATTCAATGATTTGATTAATTAAAGTAATAACATCTACATGCTAGGGTTGTTTTGACAATAATGTTGTTGTATAAAGTATATTAGTTGTTTTCACCAACAAATAGTATCTATATATATATAATTACTAGCTAATAGCATTAAATAAAACCTATTTAATTTTACCTATGTGGCAATTTAATAATTTTCCCTCCAAAAACCGTTACATTTTGATGTATTTAATCTTTCATTTAATCATTAAATAATTAATACTCATCACTTCAAAATTACAAAAATCATTTTAAACTTTTGATTAATGACAGTTGCCCATATAATGTGTTGACCGTATAATGTGATTAGATGTTATTATTGTTGTTACATTTAATTTTTTTTTTTAAATAAAAAATATATTTGAAATTCCTAAATAAATAATAAATAATCTATATATATATATATATAATTACTAGCTAATAGCATTTAATAAAACCTATTTAATTTTACCTATGTGGCAATTTAACAATTTTCCCTCTAAAAACCGTTACATTTTGATGTATTTAATCTTTCATTTATCATTAAATAATTAATACTCATCACTTCAAAATTACAAAAATCATTTTAAACTTTTGATTAATGACAGTTGACCATATAATGTGTTGACCGTATAATGTGATTAGATGTTATTATTGTTGTTACATTTAATTTTTTTTTTTGAAAATAAAAAATATATTTGAAATTCCTAAATAAATAATAAATAATTCACAAATAAAAGACGTACCAAAATATACATTACATCCAATTAGATAAGTGCAATTTAAAAAAAAAATATTCCAACTCTTTTAATTGTAAATTTTGTCTGCAAAAAAGTGAAAGAAAAATAATTAATCATTATATGCATACAGACTCACAATAATTTATTTATATCTGTGCAAATGCACAGGTTGAATACTAGTTGGATTATAAAAGGTGCAACTGATTGGTGAATATTATTAGTACAAAATACAATATATGATCACGAATTTATTACTTGAGTTCTAGACTAGTAACATATTTATACACATATATATTTAGCAAAAAAATATGTAATTATTTTTTAAATTATTAGAGTAACTTGAGATAATTTATTGGTTTAAATAAAGCATGTATATTAAATTGATAAGTATTTTATATACCTCTACTTTTAAATAATACGAATTGTTATTTTCATACAGGCACTGTACTAACGGAAATCAAATTTGATATTATTAAGTAGGTCCAAAATTAAATTGTCATATTTATTATAATTGAAACAAATAAGGAAACAATAATAGTTAAAATATAAAAAAGTGACCAGATAAAAATAATTTCCGAACATAAATAATTACATTNTGACTGAAATATTGATTCTTTGTTATCTATCAAATAAATATTTATATAATGTGTGTGAAAGAAAGCATCTGGATATTGAATTACTGATCTTATACTGTACCTTGTAAGCTTTTTTTCATCCCACAGAGAAAATATTTCGAAAAGCTTTATATATACACACTCATATCATATTCAAGCCCCATTGCATCATTTACTTTCAGCTACAGCAATGTATTTTCACAGAGTCACATTACTCTTCGACAAGACGACAGCAAAATTTTCTGACACGCAAAAACAAAGAAAACAAAGCATCGAACTCATTGTCGCGAATCTAACAGGAAAAACGAACACAGAACAAACTTCTGAAGCAAGAGAGCTACGAAATTCACCTTAGAAGATGGGGGAATTTTTAACCCGACAAAATCGCACAAGACCAGCTAATATAGTATTTTCCTCAAGCATTTAGGGTCTCGACGGTTTTTGCTGTCCAAGAACATTGGGTTAGCGACTCTTCTACAAAAGTCATTTAGGGAGTTTAAATAAATAGCCAAAATTTCTCGAAATGAGATGAATCTTAAAGAGTCAAATCCTTTGGATCCTCAATTATCTTAGACAAGGTTTGCAAGAATGCTGCCAGATCAGCACCGTATATCACGCGATGATCTGCAGTAACATTTACCTGGCAATATAAACAAAGCACCATAATTCTTTTTGTACTAACTTCAATTATCTTTCAGAATTTCAACTACACCTTTATAAGATATTTCAAATTTGTAATTTTGAAAGANGAGCATACCTGCATTTGAGTTTTCAATCCAATTCGGCCATCCTTAGTACCAACAAGAGTAGGTTGAGAAGAACCAACAGCCATAATTGCACCCTGTGAAAAAATTGAATAAATTCCTCTTTTTGGCAACACATCTTTAACAATAATAATTCGTTTTGGTCTACAAGCTATATACTTACAGTTCGTGGTGGCAAGATAGCATCAAAACGGTCTACACCAAACATTCCAAGGTTAGACAGAGTAAACGTGCCTAAAGCAATAAAATAAAACACGCAATTAGCAATTAATGCAATAGACGAAACTTGCAAACAATATTGATTTGCATTAATTGTTGTAGAAGCAAATTGCATATTACCTGTAGTGTACTCATTAGGTTGAAGCTGCTTTGCTCATGCCTTATCGACTAATTCCTTCCACTTTCTCGATAACGAGTATATTTCAGTCTAAGAGAAAAATGAGAAAAAAACGAACTACTGTTACAATCCAACAGATGAAGGCTAAGAGGAAGAAAAAAATAAAAAACCATTAAAACAGAATTGAGAAAACCTTGATGAATGGTCCAAAACCTTGTCAGCATCTTGAAGAACTGGTGTAATCAACCCACCATCAATGGCTACTACAACTGCAATGTTGATATGGGTGTTATACGTGAAGCTCTTACCATCTCTGCAGCTAGAGTTCACAACGGGATAAAATCAGAGCAAGAGCTGCTGCCTTGGCTAGTAAAGCTGTCATGGTCACTCCTTTAGACTTAATCTGTATGAGTNTCTCTCCCTCACTTATCCCATAACACTGAATACAAACCTCCAATAAAGGTTAATACCGAACCATTGTTTTCAATTCACGCGTGCAAATTTTAGCTACCGCTAAAGGGTCCATGATGATAGTCGATAGATCATTCGTTGGGATATCGATACAGCAGATAAAAGTATTAAACACATATCTACAAATTCTGAAATATTTAACCAAAGACTTGAGAGTACTAATCTTCCAGATACCTAATCCACATGATCAATTTCAAATGTTAACTACTCAAAACCAAAAAGTTCCAATCTTTATACAAAAACTAACCACAACCCAACAAATCCTTAAAATTAAAAGTAATGTACAATATTACACATACAAAATTACATGTCTTTCTGCAATTCACTAAATCCAACAGCACATCGAGGTGAAATCACAGCGAATCATATTGCAATGGGGATACTTTAACTTACAAATTGTGATGACTTGATATGCACCCGAGTTGTTCCATTTAAGGCTCGACCGACATAGGCCATTTTCTGTCCACTCCAGGCCTTGTAACTGCCAAAGATGATACATATCATTTAGTAGAAAGCCCACAAGAAACAAGACATACGTCGTAAGGAATATGGAAAGTGAGCTTATAATTCGACCCTCATAGAAATGAATAATCAATCAAAACATATAAATGAACGGAATCAGGCTCCTTCATATACATAATATAGAGATAATTCGGTTTCAGAAGATTCTCTTGTTTTTCGGGTTAGTTGTGTTTTTAGGTGAACAGGGAACTACAAAAGAAAACCACACAATGATGTCAGGGTTATTTAATTAACTTTGGGCTTACAATACAGAAAATTGCATCATCTGTTCTGCATAAATTAAAATACACCAGTTTGTCTGCGGGGCTCCTCCCCTGATTATAGGTAAGCCACTATTATTACTAAGTCATAAAGAGAAACAGAAATTAAGCAGTAATAAGACTGCACATGACACACCAGCATAGTGGAAACGAGAACTATTATAGGATGATCAACCAACCAGTGCTTACCTCACAAAGTTCTGATAGTACCAAAAATAGTTCCTATGTTAGTTATATAGCACAAACACAAACTAACATATCAAACACACACAAACCAGATTTTGATGTACATGTTTCTAGGAATAACCAAAATAAAGAAAAAAGTTCTAAAATATATCTTACCTCAGCCACAGACAAAGGATGACACAATATCGCATCCCTCGAACTCTCATACCCTTCTTCAGCTTCATTCGTCTGCTTTAGCCTATAATAAAATACAACCAAACAGAAGAAATAAAAGAATACGTTGGAGATTATAAATTTCACCGAACAACACGCAGCAATACATTTCACCCATTGTCACCCATTCATTTCGAAACAAAAGCAGTTTCAGTCCCTAGGAACAATTACGCAACAATAAAGTTCACCAATTCATTTCCAACAAACAGCACCGATCTTTTGTACAGATTATTTACTCAACCATGTCACTAGTTAAACTAAAATAAATGTCCACTTAGATATTCCCCGTAGCAGGTTCCTCGAGCAGCTTGGACAGAGCGGCCATGCGGGCTTCCTTCTACCTCGAGCGGAACTCGCTGAAGATCTTGATGAGATCCACAACTGAGTTTATCAGCTTGATCGTGTGGACATCTTTTCCCTTCACGCAGAACGCAGCTAACACTACTGCTGCCCCAACAAGTGCTCCAGCTTGTAAGAGAGACCAAACAGCCGTGTCTTGGTCAACATCGATTATGAAGATGTTGTCTGCATCAGCCTAGCCAACAACTCAATCACCCTAGCTGCAACATTCGCCGCCATTTCTGAGTCCAACTTCACCTTCAGCGTGTCCGGAGCAAGTCTTTGAGCGGCGACGAGTGCCGCCACGGCGTCCTCCTCAGTCCTCACCACAAAAGGCCTAAAAAACAAATAAAAAACATAAATGCCACGAAAATTAAATATATTTCAACCCTAATTTGTACCGAACTTACATTCTGTGGGTTGTGGAGATGAACGGAACCAAGAACGAGATGATCGAAACTCTCTCTTCGCCTCAAATCAAATGACAGCTCAGTCACTTCTAAACCTAGCTTTTGAAAACCTTTTTTTTATTTGACAATTATACCCTCACGTTTTTTTTCTAGAATAATTAAAAACTTTCTTAACAAATCACACAACATCATAGTTTCTAAATGTAATCGACGCGGACAAGTCTCCTTCAACCGTGAACCGTCGGGTCATCGAGTTTAACAGTATAATTAATTTTAAAATTTTTAAAATAAAATATAGATTAGTTTTGTCATATAGATTAGTTTTGTGTATAAAATTTGTACATTAAAATTTAAATAATATGTATTTCATAATAAATATTTATCATATAAATATATATACATAGTTTTATTTTTAAAAAATAAAAAAATATAAAAAAAACTAAAAAAATATATATGAACCGGGTCAAGGTCGGGCTTGACCGGGTCCTTTGTTGCCGGGTCGAAATAACTCAGTTGGACCGGTTCCAACTCCGGGTCCCGGGTCGATAAAACGGTGAACTTTATCTTCAGACAAGAACGCAAGCATTAAAGTCCAGCAATAATGATTCTTGGGATAGCCAAAAAAGTTGGTTCTTTATGCAATCAAAATTCAATCTTTGCACGACTAAAAACAAAAAACAAACTCATTTGGACAAGGAGGATGCTAATCCAGTGTACTTTTTCCGCTCCTTTGCAGCACTGTGAAAGCTCGGCCATTTTTGTCCAAAATTTGAAGCCCAGAAACAAAAATCAGTGCCCCATTTCATGTTCTTTTTCCCTTTTTCAGAGTAACAATCTGAAATGTCTAAGTTCGCAAAAGCCCACAAAGCGGATACTAAGAGTCCCCAAATTTTCCATTCAGGTATTCTTGAAGCTTTGTTCTTTACGTAAATTCTCATTGATTTTTTATGGCTTGTGAACTTAGATTAGTTTTGAGGATAATTACTACTGCAGTGAACTAAGAGTCCCCAAATTTTCCATTCAGGTATTCTTGCAGCTTTGTTCTTTATGTAAATTCTCATTGATTTTTTTTTTTTTTNTGAACTTAGTCTGTTGTTTAAGTTAGTTTTGAGGATAATTACTACTGCAGTGAACTCGATTGGGTGCTTGATTAATTCTATATCCTAAAAAGAAAAAAAAAATGCTTAATTCATTCAGGGGAATTTGTACATGGATCATATTACATTAATCGGACCTGTGCGGATCAATTATCTATATGCATAAGAGAATATGAAACACCAAGCATTGTTTTCCTTCAACTAAGACCTTCAAGCACAGTAGATTTAGTGTATTATCATTGTCAAATGTTAACATTCTTCATTAGGATTTACTAAAGAATTTTTATGACTTGACGATGGCTTATCTTGGTTTTTGTCGAACATAGGTACTTGAAAAGGAAAACCGGAGTTATTCATCCTTGACCGTGACAAAAGATGAAGGTAATCAAATCAAGTTTGTGCATGTAAATCTCCATATTTATGTTCTCTCTTGGAAAAGATGTAAAGCTCTTACCTTTTCATATATATTTTAATATTAACTAGAAATGTAGAATCCTTCTGTTTGAGTTATGGTTATATGATTTTGAATTCTGTCATTATATGATTTCAGAATCCTTGTGGAATTTATCAGTCGGTGGGGATTTGAAAAAAGTCAAAGGATCTCATATTTTTGTCTATTATACCGTTTTGTGTTCTTCGCTTTCGTGGTGGACACCTGTTCAAGTGGCGCTGGCAAGTGAAGATGTTAAAACGAACGTGATATATGAGGTAGCCGAATTGTTTGAATTGGGGATTCAGCTTTCGTACCTACTTTTACTTCTGGCTTTGCTTGGTGTTGGGACCTTCTTCGTTATTCGTCAAGTCCTAGTCCGGAGAGAGCTCGATCTTTCGGCAAAAGAATTACAAGTAAGTTCTTGAAATTTTTATTACACTGAGAAATGGTTCTTAGATTATCACGATATCACTAAATTTCCCGTTGTGTTAGTCTAATTGCAGAGAACTTCAGTTATCATTCAGAAATAGAAAATGCCCTCTTGATGTGTTATAGATACTTGCGAAAAAAAAAAGTGTGATAGATACTCCCTTTAAATAGTGTTTGCATTACAATTTGCTCGTCACATTAGGTGAAAACACATGTCAAGAGTATTTGTATATAAAGAAGATAACTAGTTCTTTTTGGAATTCAAATAAATATCAAGGAGAGTGTTCATAATCATACCTTTCATTTTAAATATCCACAAATTCCAGCTATGAAGTGAAAGTCACTTTATTTGAGTCTTTTTCGAGTCGAACCGAGACCCTTTTGAAATTTATGATGGTGTGTGAGAATTATGGGACCTATTACATAACTGTCGAANATTATAGATAAAGTAAAAGAATCAGCAAACTGATTTATCAATCCATCGGACTGTTAATGAGCGTGTTTTCTCTCTCTCGTTGGTTATTATTATGCAGGAGCAAGTAAGAAGTGGGGATGCTAGTGCAACAGAACTATTCGAACTTGGAGCTGTCATGTTGAGAAGAAAGTTTTATCCTGCTGCCACCAAATATCTTCTTCAAGCCATCGATAAATGGGATGGGGATGATCAAGATCTTGCTCAAGTAATTCGAAAGTTAGAAAGTCGAACGAAAAAAAAAATACAAAATTGATAATTAAATTTAAACAACTCTAAAGGTTTACATGCAGCCAATTTGACGTTTGTACTTAATTTTTTTTTCATGCAGCCAATTTGACTTATGTACTTAATTTTTTATTTTTATTTTTTCTCTAGGTTTACAATGCACTCGGTGTAAGTTACATTCGTGATGGAAAAGTCGAAAAGGGCATAGCCCAGCTGGAAAATGCCGTCAAACTTCAACCGGGCTACGTGACAGCCTGGAACAATCTAGGGGATGCATATGAGAAAACCAAAGACCTAAAATCTGCTCTGAGGGCATTTGAGGAAGTTCTGCTTTTCGATCCTAACAACAAGTTAGCTCGTCCGAGAAGGGATGCTCTCAAGGACCAAGTGGAAATGTACAAAGGAGTCCCCATCAAATCGAGAAAGAAATAGAAGACCCGGACTTTGGGTTTCGGCTTATCAGAATTTTTTTCTTGATTTGTAATTTCTAGCCACTCGGAGTCGGGTACATTTTTCCAGTTTTGGCCATGCAGCATTTGGCAGAAGAAATGAACATTCTGTGAAGGAGGATAATTAAAATTGTTATTAGTTTATTGGTTCTTGTATATTTTGAAGCCTTTTGTTAATTGTTATGCCATCCCTAGTTGCACCTCAGAATATATTTATTTTAGACCATATTTAATTCCCATAAAAAAATAAAAAAAAAAAAACTAAATTTTAGGAAGAGATAATTTTAAGTTTGCAATTCTAGTCTACTTCTAATTTGTTTACAAGCAAGTAAATATTTCTGTAAGTTACTCTTCAGACATAACTACTGAACAAATTAAAATTTTGAAGTATTCTGCAGAAACTGTCAGCTTCTTCTAGCTTGAACAACTTTTACTGGGGACTTATTAGTATAACCACACTGAAAACAGTTGACCCCAATGAGAAATAAGAAAGAGTATATGGGGGAGAAAAAGGTTAAAAAAGAAAATTAGACATCAAAGAAAATGAAAAGTGATGATATATATGAAATAATGAATTGACAGAAGCTGAGACAGCTTCCTCTTTAAATGCAGCAAAAGAAACTGAAATTATATAGCTTCAATGTTAAGAACATCATATTTTCAGTTAAAACCATATTATTTTCTACAGCAAGACAGTGAGTTTAGCTAGCTGACTAGTCTGATCTGCCTGAAACTGGAGTTATGCTTAAGTATGAGCTTCAAGCCCTTCACACCACCACTTTCACTCGATTTCGTCACTTTTTTTGAAGGGCTCGGATAATATTTCTCCTTGAGCACAGTATCATCCTCACACGTCCAAGTATGTCCGAAAGGGGAACAGTTGGTGAACAAAAACCGAGCCGAAAACGGGTTCACAAGACTCCTACGAAACTCCCGAGCTGTCTCGCACAATACACCCTGCACAAAAAAATATGACAACAACCATTAATTACACTATAGTCTATAATGTAATAATCTACCAATTCATTACCTGTTCAAAGTGATATCTTATTAAGGGTGAATAACCAAAATAACAGAAAGTAGCCAAGTACCTTAAACTTTACTTTAGCTATTGTTCTTTGTTTCTTTTAAGGAACAAAGCAGTGTTGTTTATGGAAACTTAAAAGTTCAAAGGAGTATTTTGTAATTCTGAAAGATGACCCTCTCAAAAGTTTATATTTTTATTGCCAAAAAGCCCCATTCTTTTCAAAATTGCTAATACCAACACTGGTTCTTTTAAACCCACAAAGCGGTATTTGCTAACAATAACAAAATTTTTCTTCGGAGTTTTGGTTATATTTTCTTCTAACCTCTGCCATGGCCTTGATCTTCAGAGTAAGATCATCCGAGAGAAGTACAATTTGTCCATCTTTCCTAATCTTCCTGCAGCAAAGCGCGTAATCAAGAATGTGGTCCCCAGCAGTCGGGGTCACGATTTCCTGCAGCAAGCTACACGGGGAAAATGGAGTCGACGAGCCAATGGAATTCACCCACCTGTCCTCACTGAACCAATGAGGAGAAGTAGAGGCAGGTGGGGTCGGTGGCAAAAGCCCGATTTCCTCGGCTGAGCTCTGCACGTGAATCCACCATTTAGCCACTGTCATGCTTTCCTTAATAAATTGCAATGCTTCGTAAATCTCCCGAGTTCTTGTGAAGAAACTTGCACGTCTTAGCATGCAGTCGAGTTCTCTCACAACT
>BKCP01005405.1:1809791-1830091 GCA_008636005.1 Striga asiatica | reverse complement strand
TCCAAAAAGATTTTCCTGCCCCTTTTTTTTTATTAAAATCATCAAACCCACATTCCCCAGTTCAATTCAAAAACACACACACCTCCCTGAACAAACAACTCCACATACACACCCTCGCACTCCAAAGAACCCCTGCTTGATTTCAGACAAGAGTCACACAATTGTTTAAACTCAAAGGTTCAAATGGGATATCAACAAAAAGGGATCATGGTATGTAATTTGGTTATTATTCAAAGAACAAGCTCCGGCTCAAAAGGGTTTACTAATGGAATCAATTCGGTTCGGCTTATCAAAGAAATGGTCACAACAAAAGGTTTCACCCTAAACACCCTTATCAATTCATGCATCAACATTCACCAAGAATTTAAACGAAGACGTGTATAACTTGGCAAGTTCTAGAAAGATCAACCAGTCGTGACATCACACAATCAATAAAAGGAGCATTTTAGATAGTGTATGCTCATTGGCTCAAGCCTCACGACAAATAGGGACAAATGGTGATAATCCTCGTGCATTCGACTATTAATGATCATTGAAAACAATCAGCCAATCAATATGCAGCACACAAGGACTCCAAAAAAAAAAATTTCGCACACACCAAAATTCTTCAAGAATTGGCATCAGAAAGAAAATAAGCATAATCACAACTAATATTCCAAACGATCTTGACACCATCAGACAAACATCAAATTTGACTCTATCCTCAGCAAAACAAGACAGAACAGGACTAATCATGAATAATCTCGACATCAATACAGCAAAAGGCAATCAACAGCAACATATATATAGGCAGCCAAAATCCAACCTTCCACCCCACACTTAAAAAAAAAACGTTGCCCTCAACGGCAGGACACTAAACAGGCACAGAGTAAATAAAAACAAGAAGGGATATCGGACTTCCCTCGTCAGGGGTAGCAAGCTAATGCGGGCGGTCGGCAAGATCGGTGGCAGCAGTGGGAAGAGGGTCAGGGTTTGCCATTCGCCGCCCGTCCAGCAAATCCCGAATAAGATCGCGGAGGGTCTGCTGCTCATTCTCCAACATCTCGACTCGAGCCCGAGTCGCTGCGTGCTCAACTCGCAACAACTCCAGCTCTTTGCGCAAGTCGGAGGCCGATGGGTCGGAATTGGACGGTTGTTCGGAACTCGGCTGCTGCTGCTCGGCTGGGGGTTGCTGTCCTACCGGAGGTCGCTCCGGTTGATCGGGAAAAATGGCGTGCTGCATCTTCACGTTGGCAGCGACGGAAAGGTCAATGAATGAGGGGTTCGGCAGGGCCAGTCGCTCCGTAGCCGACACCATCCAGTACCGGATGGCTGCCTCTTTCTTCACCACTCCAATCTGCTCGAGCATAAGCAAATCAAAGTGCGCGACACCTCCAATGGTCTGCCTCCCGTGCAAATCGACCCCGAGATGTTCGGCCAAACATGTGACCAGTCCTCCCACCGCGATGGGATCACGGCGCGACTGGACTCGAAACAGCCCATCGATGATAGCAGGTGTCGTCTTCAGTCGCTTCCCCTTAAGCATGCACCAGAGTAATTGTAGCTCAACCTTTTGAACTAAGTGCCGATTCTCGTACCGACCGGTAATGAGATAGACGATCATCCGCTGCAAGTATCGTAGGGCTGGGTTGCGAATCTCCGCACTTTTAGACGACAAACGGGAGTAGTCCCGAGCGTTGGTAATAGCTAACCACGCTTCGTCGTTATCCATCTCAACCTCATCGAGCGCATCTGCGGGTAGTCCGAAAGCGGTGGCGAAGTCAACGTCTCGCCACGTATACTCGACACCATCCAGACAGAAACCATACAACCCATCCCCGTCCTCCTTTCTCAAAGATCGAAAGAATTCGCACGTAAGGTCGGCGTAGACGGGCCAGTCTCCCGTCATCAATTTTCTCCAGCCCATCACATCAACGAGACGATAGACCTCGGTGTGTAGCCCGAGCTCGACCAACAATCCATGGTCAATATACGTGGTGGGCTTCAGCTCTCTGGGAATCGGTAGACCGCCGGGCCTGTGACATCCCGCCCGAGCCCGTTTAGGTGTAGGAGCGTGTGACGGTGGTCCCGAGACCTCCGGTGAGGTTCGGGTTCTCTTGACGGGCGGCCCGGATGCTGTCCGGGGCGATACTCGGGTAGGCTCGGTAGCCGGTGACTCGGTGGCAGTGGTCAGAGGTGGACTCGATTGGGCCGTAGGCTTCCTCGGTGTAACCGGGGGCTGTCCCGGTGCTTTATTTCCCGATGTGGCGGCACGTGTCTGAGGGCTGCCGGCCGATTGCTTTGTGGATGCGGCCAGTCGTGTAACGGGTGGGGCCGTTCCTACATGAGTTCTCGGCCTGGACGGTTGCTGTGGCTGAGTCGGTTGTACTGCGGGCCGTTTCGGTTGAAGCGGGGGCTGTTCGGAGGTGCCAGGGGATGATTGACTGACGATGGTGGCCGGTGTATGTGAAGAAGAAGCCGCCACGCCAGACGACCGCGTCCTCCTCGGAGACCCCTTGACAGTGAGGTCAATGAACTTCGGGGCATCTGGGTTAGTGTACCACCCCATTCGGCGAGTGTGCCGGCGGTGTTCGAGGGGCACGTGTTGGGGCGGGTGCTTCGGTGGTCGTGAAGGCTGTTTCGCTAACTCGGTGGCAGCCGGCAATTTCTTAGGCCGCGACTCAGCTGGTGGCGAGGGTTTTGCCGACTTCGACCCGGCGGACTGGATTGGTGAAGATTGAGACACGGCTGGTGGTGCCTGAGCGGCGGTAGAGGATGCAGGCGAGAGCAGCGCCGTTGTCGAAGCAGATGGCGGCGGCTTTGACGGAGCAGGCTTGGAGTTTGAGGCGGAGGGTAGCGCTTGAGCAGCAGCCGACGGCGATGTGGGTTGAGGGGTTGCGGCCGACGGAGATGTGCGCGGCGGTTGAGCGGTGACCAGTGGTGGCGCGGGCTTCGGAAACAGTAACGGGTCAGACGGCGACGGTTCCGCTGTGCCCGAGTCAGCTAACGGCGATGGGGGCGTTGGTGCGGCGTCCGACGGCGATGGGGGCGGCGATTCGTCATCAGACCTCGGAGGTTCCTTCAATTTGACACCCATCAGCTTGATTCGCACCATAGCTTCCGATTTTGTTCACGGATTCTCAACAAAAAGCAAAGGGTTTCTTCGCTCAATTGTTCCGATTTTGTTCCGATTTTTTTTTGGATTTTTCGCTCAATTGTTCGTCAGGTTCCAAATCGCAAGAGAGAGGGATTTTTTTCGTTCGATGGTTTGTGACTGTTGGAATTCTTCTGGAAAGACGAAAAAAAGAAAACGTTCAGACCCTTATTTCCATCGTGAGTCAACGGCAAGTGGGCTGCCTCATTTGGTATTGGGCCCTTTCCTCTTCAAATAATGGGCCGCTCAACCTTTGCGTTGCATAATTCCAACACCTTTCAACTATCAGTCTTGGCCCACTGAAACTACATCCTCCCAGCAACCTTTACATTAATAGCCTGCACCAATAACACAAAGAAAAATTAACAGGATTAACAACTTCGTCAAGGAAACAGCAAAAATTCTTTTTCTCGTGTATTATTCATTTTATTCAATAAACAGCAAATAAAAATTACCAAAGCTAATAATAATAATAATAATAATAATAATAATAATAATATTGGGTTGCCTCCCAATTAGCGCCTTTTTTTAATGTCGTTGGCTCGACAAAATACTCCCCTTTAAACTGACTGAGGAGTGTCCAGCCGGACTCGTTCCACGTCCTTGATTCCAACCTCTCCATAATACGGCTTGAGCTTATGGCCATTCACCTTGAACGTCTTTCCCGTCGTAGGGCTAAAAATTTCTACAGCTCCATGGCCAAAAGCTTTCAGAACGATAAAAGGACCAATCCAACGAGAGCGTAGCTTGCCCGGGAATAATTTTAAACGAGAGTCAAACAGTAACACCTTCTCCCCCTCGATGAATTTCTTCCTCGAAATTTTTAGGTCATGGAAGGCCTTCGTCTTTTCCTTGAAAATCACCGAGTTCTCAAAAGCCTCATTTCTTATTTCCTCGAGCTCTTGCAGCTGCAACTTTCTGTGGCCTCCCGCATCATCAAAATCGAAGTTGCACTTCTTCACAGCCCACCAAGCCCTGTGCTGTAGCTCGACCGGCAAATGGCAGGGCTTCCCGAACACCAACCGGTATGGAGACATGCCGATGGGAGTTTTATAAGCCGTTCGGTACGCCCATAATGCATCCTCCAATTTAATGCTCCAATCCTTCCTGTTGGGGTTCACCGTCTTCTCCAGGATGGACTTAACTTCTCGATTCGACACCTCGGCCTGACCACTTGTCTGAGGATGATAAGCGGTCGAAAGCCGGTGAACCACACCATATTTTCTAAGCAACGCCTCAACTGTCTTGTTGCAAAAGTGTGTTCCTCGATCACTGATCATCGCCCGTGGAATCCCGAACCTAGAAAAAATGTTAGATTTAATGAAACCTGCAACAACCTTCGAATCGTTAGTTCGGGTGGCCTTTGCTTCCACCCATTTCGAGACATAGTCCACAGCAAGTAAGATATATTCATTACCAAACGAAGAAGGAAAAGGGCCCATGAAATCGATTCCCCACACATCGAAAATTTCACAAATAATAATAGGGTTCTGGGGCATTTGATTCCTCTTAGAAATGTTACCTGTTCGTTGGCAATTATCACAGGACTTACAAAATTCATGTGCGTCTCGAAAGAGTGTAGGCCAATAAAATCCACTCTCCAACACTTTATGAGCTGTCCTTCTACCACCAAAATGACCTCCACATGCGTGTGAATGGCAGAACGAAAGAATGGAGTGGAACTCGGCCTCCGGGACACAACGCCTAATCACTTGGTCGGCACAATGCTTCCAAAGGTACGGGTCGTCCCATACATAGTACTTAGCGTCGCTCCTGAGCTTATCCTTCATGTGGCTCTTCAGACCTGTAGGATACACTTTAGCAACCAGATAATTTACAATATCAGCATACCAGGGTTCGGCAAAATCCGACGTCGCATTTCCTCGATCTTGTTGTTCAGCTACAGCACAGTCGAGTACGGGGGTACCCTGTATTCCTGGGCAGGTACCCCGTATTACTGGGGGCTGCAAGTTTTCAATGCACAGCAACTGCTCGTCTGGGAAGCTCTCTCGCAGCTGAAAGTCATCCGAAGCATGTGTTACTCGGCTTAAATGGTCAGCCACAGCATTCTCAGCTCCCTTTTTGTCCTTTATCTCCACGTCGAATTCTTGCAACAAGAGTATCCAACGAATGAGCCTCGGCTTTGCTTCCTTTTTCGCCAAAAGATGACGTAGTGCTGCATGATCAGAAAAAACAACTACTTTAGTTCCCAATATATATGAACGGAATTTTTCAAGAGCAAAAACCACCGCCAACAATTCTTTTTCAGTCGTGGTATAATTTTCTTGGGCGGGATTCAATGTCTTTGACGCATAATAAATCACATGTGGCGCCTTATCCACTCGTTGGCCTAGCACTGCTCCTACAGCATAGTCGCTTGCGTCACACATTATCTCGAACGGGAGATCCCATCTAGGTGGCTGGATAATTGGAGATGTGGTCAGCTTCTCCTTCAGCGAATCAAACGCCTTTTTGCAATCTTCGTCCACCCGGAATTCCACATCTTTTTGCAGCAATGAGCACAAAGGGGCAGCTGTCTTCGAGAAATCCTTGATGAAACGACGATAAAACCCTGCATGGCCAAGAAAAGAACGCACTTCCCGCACACTCGCGGGGTAAGGCAAAGCAGTAATAATATCGACCTTAGACTTATCAACTTCAATACCTCGCTTAGAAACAATATGTCCCAAAACAATACCCTGTTCTACCATGAAATGACACTTTTCCCAATTAAGAACAAGATTCGTTTCAATACATCGTTTTAAGATTAAAGCAAGGTTCTCGAGGCCCGAATTAAATGACTCACCATAGACACTAAAATCATCCATAAATACCTCTATTATATTGCCGACGTACTCCGAAAAGATGCTCACCATGCACCTTTGAAACGTGGCAGGCGCATTACACAGTCCGAATGGCATGCGTCTGTAAGCGAATGTCCCGAACGGACACGTAAATGTGGTCTTCTCCTGATCCTCGGGTGCAATGGGAATCTGAAAATAACCTGAATAGCCATCTAGAAAACAATAGTAAGAGTAACCTGCCAATCTCTCCAACATCTGATCAATAAAAGGTAATGGAAAATGATCTTTGCGAGTCATAGCATTCAACTTACGATAGTCGATGCATACCCTCCACCCGGTCTGTACACGAGTGGGAACCAACTCACCTACCTGGTTCTCGATCACAGTCACACCCGATTTCTTTGGAACCACTTGCGTCGGGCTCACCCACCGGCTATCCGAGATCGGGTAAATGACTCCAACGTCCAACAACTTGATAATTTCATTCTTCACCACCTCCATCATAGGAGGATTCAGCCGTCGCTGTGCCTCCCGAGATGGTTTAGCGTCTTCCTCAAGAAGTATACGATGCATGCAAATGGACGGGCTTATCCCACGCAAATCGGCAATGGTCCATCCGATTGCTCGTTTGTAATTCTTCAATACTTCAATAAGGGCTGCCTCCTGGTCAGGTTCTAACTTTGATGACACTATCACTGGGAGTGTTCGATCATCTCCCAAATATGCATACTTCAAGTGGCTCGGCAAGGATTTCAGTTCAAGCTCCGGTGCCTGCAAAGTAGAAGGAAGAATTTTCTTATCAGGCTCAGGTAACCGAATAAAATTTTTATCCTGCTTTCCAATATATGGTTTTAGTGCATTCAAAGCTGTTACGGCCTCATCAACAAGCTCCAGCTGGTAACAAAACTCGGTTTGGTTACTATCTCTCTGCAGTCCGAGTATGGGGTCGCCCTGTATTGCTGGGCAGGTACCCCGTACTGCTTGATTTTTGTCCAAACCTTGTGAAATCACCAACTCTAGCTCATCTTCCCTGTAAGTGTCGAGAAACTCCTGTGCCAATGGTTCAATACAGTCAAGTAAATAAACACAATGGTCAGAGTCAGGGTATTTCATGGCATCAAAAATATTAAAACGAATAACATTGCCATCGAACTCCATTGTGAGAGTGCCTTCACGAACGTCGATTTTCGTTTGAGCGGTGTTCAAGAACGGCCGCCCTAACAAAATCGGGGTCGATATAGGAGTCCTGTCATTCATACTCAACACATAAAAGTCAGCGGGAAAAATAAGCTCATTAACCTTAACAAGAACATCTTCAATTACCCCATCCGGAAAAGTAGTACTTCGGTCGGCAAGTTGAATTACCACCCGAGTTTCTTTAAGAGGACCCAAATTTAAGGAATCAAAAATAGAGCGAGGCATAACATTAATTGATGCTCCCAAATCGAGCATGGCTCGCTCGATTTTTAAATTCCCTATTGTGCATGGAATCGAAAACATACCTGGGTCGCTTCTCTTTTGAGGTAAATCCTTCTGAAAAATTGCCGAGATATTCTCTCCCATCAGAACCTTCTCATTCCCTTGCAGCTTTCGCTTGTTGGTGCATAGGTCCTTCAAAAATTTTGCGTATCGAGGGACTTGCTTGATTGCATCAATGAGAGGAATGTTGATCTCGACTTTCTTGAACACATCAAGAACCTGCTTCTCAGCATCTTCCTTTGCTGCCTTTCGTACCCTGGATGGAAACGGTAGAGGTTCGGGTTTCAGTGGAGGGAAAATCGGACTGCCCTTCGGCTTTTCAATCTCTGCAGACTGAGTACAGGGTGTCCCCGTATTCTGCTGTTCGGCCCCATATTCTGCTGACAGGCCCTCTTTTTCACTTCCATTCTTCTCGTTTTGAGTCTTTGGGGCTTCTAATTCTTTCCCACTTCGCAAGGTGATGGCACTGACATTTTTAGGATTGATCTCAGGTTGAGATGGAAGTCGGCCCCCGAGTTGTGCATCTATTCGAGTCATATGCTCCGCCAATTGACTCATTTGTCCCTCTAAGTTCTTTGTCCTCGATTCCTGATTCTTGATGCTCTCTTGAACACCCTGCTGAAAGGTCATGGAGCTAGTTGCAAGCGTCTTGATCATCTCTTCTAGGGAAGATTGTGGCATGGGGTTCGGCTGACCATTACCCGCTTGTCGTGGAAAGTTTTGACCTCTTTGAAAAATTTGGGGTGGCCGGTTATCTTTCTCCGCATACACTCCCCCTGATGGATTTCCATATCGAAGGCCGGGGTGATCTCTCCAACCGGGATTGTAGGTGTTGGAGAAAGGGTCATAGTTTCGGCCCGGCCCATTGTTGGACCCTATCGCGTTCGCTTGAGCCTCCACTTCACCATTGATAAGAGGGCAATTGTCCGTAACGTGATCAGTCGTCTCGCAACGCATGCAAGGTTGCACCCTCGGAAGACCTTCTGTGGCCAATTTTCGGACGAAAGATGTCAGCTCTTTAACTTGAGACTCCAAAGCGCCAATACCAGCCTCATTAACCGACTGAAAAGATGCCTCCCGAGTGCCAAATTGCTGGGAGTTTGCTGCCATATTTGCTATCAAATCCCTAGCGGCCGTCGGTGTCTTATCCATAAGAGTGCCTCCGCTTGCCGCATCGAGCATGTTCCTATCCATGAGGGACAATCCCTCGTAGAAGTACTGAATTAGCAGTTCCTCCGTCATCTGGTGCTGAGGACAACAAGCAATGAGCCTCTTGAATCTCTCCCAGTACTCGTATAGCGTCTCTCCATGCAATTGCTTGGCACCACATATCTCTTTACGCAAATTCGCAACCCTCGACGCCGGAAAGTACCGTTGGAGAAAAGCTTTCTCCATGTCAGCCCACGTGGTGATGGACCCCGACGGTAAGTAGTATAGCCAATCTTTGGCTCGGTCCTTCAATGAAAATGGAAACGCCCGAAGCTTGATCTGCTCCTCGGTCACCCCGGCGGGCTTCATTCCGGAACAGACGGTATGGAACTCCTTCAGGTGCATGTGAGGATCCTCGCCTGAGAGGCCGTTGACAATAAGTGTATCAGGCCCGACTTAAGCTCGAAGGTGGCGTCATTCACGGTCGGAAATGTTATGCACAAGGGTTGTTGAAGAAGTCGGGGATTTGCTAGTTGCCTTAACGTTCGTTCTTGCTCTTCCGCCATTGCTTCTTCCTCACTCGAAGAATCAGAATATTCAGCGTTGTCGGGCTCGCTGGAAGAACTATGGTAATCGGTGATCACCGGATAGTCTCGCTCTCGGTTTTCTTGCGACTCCTTTGCCAACCTTGCTAGCCTCCGATTCTCCTTATCCTTCCTTGTGATTTCTGGGTTATATGTCAATGGTCTATGTCCAGAAGACCTCGTGTTCATTCACCTGAAAGACAACTGAAATTATAAGTACCGAATGCAGCAAGATATGTCGAAAGAACCGAGTTTCAAACCTATTCTGCACAGTGAGTATGGGGTCTGATAATTCTGTTGGACAGAATACGGGGAGACCCTGTACTACTGGGAGCAGAAATTAAAAAGAAATAAAAAGGGGCAGGGGGGGATTCGAATTTCAAACTAAAAAATAAAAATAAACTAATTATGAAAACTAATCCTAATTTCAATTAATGGAAAAACAATTAACAACTCAATTCCGTTACTCCCCGGCAACGGCGCCAAAATTTGACCGCGCGTCGCAACACGGTCAAAATATAATAATTATTTTCCTTAACCGACTTCTACCTACTAGTAGTAGTAGTGAGCAAGGGTCGATCCCACAGGGAGTGTGGAATTTAGTTGTAATTATTTTCTTTAATTGGAATCATGTAAATACTAATAAAAAGGGGAATTTTGGTATGAATTAATTAACTACTAAAAATATGAATAATATAATGAAACCAAATGCAGCAAACAAATATGATTATCAAATAAATGGAGAAATATCTAGTCAACGGTTCCGTCTACACCCTCGATTGACTCGTTTAATTAATTTTAGTATCAGATTTCGCTATCTCCTGGAATTACTAGCCCTAGGTAACGACACGGTCTGTTACCCGAATTTTTCCTTATTTTTAATTTAACCGCGAGACGCTCGACGATTAAACCTGACTTTTTGTACAGTCCAGAAAAACGTTTTCAAGATTTAATACAATTAGCCGCTTTACGATTTAGAAAAATAGGCTAGACTAATTAGTGAACTCAACCGCGTTCGTTCACTTAATTAGGCCGTGTTATCCCCGGTAGTTACCATCTTCCGGTTACCTCTTATGAATTAAACACAACAACAATTACGGATTGCAGGCCTAATTCAGATGTAGATATGAAAAGCCTAATCTAGGTGATCAATCTAAACTGGACTAACACATCATGGTTAATTATTCAAAATAACACAAGCAATTCCAAAAAGATATTGAATTCATCAACCAAATAATCAATCAAAACATAGTCAATCTTAGGGTTCGATTTCCCCGGGACTAGAATAAAGAAACTACTCGTTCATAGTATTCAATAACATAATCCAAGAATTTAATTACACAAGAAAGAAGTAAAGAAAAGAGAATAAAAATCTTCTCTAATGCCCGTTGTCTCTGTTCAGTTGCTGTCAATCGTCCTCCCTTCCCCTCGGTCTCGCAGCCGCAAGAAAAATATGTTCCCAGGTCAAAAGTGATTCTCCCCTTCCTTCACGCAAGTCCCTAATATATATCTCCTATTTTTGCCAAAGTCCTTCTTTTTTTTTTCAGTATTCCTGGTCAAAGTAGTTCTCCTAACTTAGGCCCACTTCAGCTTTATTAATCGCAGCCCACTTATATTAATTCTCCTGCCATATACGTGAAATGCATGGGCCTATTGAGACAATATGGGCCGCTGATGGGCAGTACGGGGGTGGCTGGGTCAATACGGGACGACCCCGTACTCGCTGATAACACTACTTCGTCTTTCTTCCGAACATCCACACCTCTTCGTGCCACAAAAATAGCTCCAAAAGTACTGAAAATCACTCAAAAATTCATCAAGGCACGAGAGTCGATAATAATAACAAATAAGTCGAAAGATGCACAAATGTGGAGAGTTAAACGTGCACAAATGCAACATTAAACCATTAATATAAGCCCGATTTCCGACGAATCATATTGTCTGATGCTGCCAGGTTAGTTGTATTTTATTGCTAGGTTTCTTGCTGTTAGGTTAGTTGTTTTTTATTGCTAGGTTAGTTGTATTTTATTGCTATTGTCTGATGCATTTTATTGCTATTGTTTGATGCTGCTAGGTTAATTGTATTTTATTGTTAGGTTTCTTGCTGCTAGGTTAGTTGTCTGATGCTGCTAGGTTAGTTGCATAGTTGTCTTTTATTGCTAGGTTTTTTTTTATTGCTAGGTTTTTTTTATTAAAAAATTATTTCTTTCTGCTAGGTTAGTTGTCTTTTATTGCTAGGTTAGTTGTCTGATGCTGCTAGGTTAGTTGCATAGTTGTCTTTTATTGCTAGGTTTTTTTTTATTAAAAAATTATAGTTGTCTTTTATTGCTAGGTTTTTTTTTATTAAAAAATTATTTCTTTCTGCTAGGTTAGTTGTCTTTTATTGCTAGGTTTTTTTTTTATTAAAAAATTGTAACCCATAGGATTTGAACCTGGTACCTCATAGAAGTAAGACAAGCAATGCAACCACTACACCACTCAAGGTTGAGTGTCTTTTGTTGCTAGGTTATTTATTTATTGATGATAGGTTATTTGTCAACGGGTCAACGCCGGAAGTCAACTGTAAATGCTGGAAGTCAACGATTTTCGCCGGAAGCCAACGCCGGAAGTCAACGGTCAACGCCGGAATCAGCGGTCAACGCCAGAGTCAACTAAAATTTTTTTATTGTTTAATTAATGTATATTTTAATTGATTTTGATCTAGACAAAATGAGTGGCTAAGATTGAGTCTCACGTACTCATTTTAAGGAGTGGTTCAAATAAAAACTAGTCCTGGTGTGAGAACCGTGAGAACTGTATTTGATGCTATTTTTAATTGTGTATGGTGCTATTTTTAATATCACATGGTGCTATCATTTTCACAAATGCTAATATAAATTATGTTGCTATTTTTAAGAAAATAAATTCATGTTAAAAATAGCACTAAAACACAATAAATCATAGCACTACGTACAACTATAAATAGCGATTCTTACGGTTCTCACGCTAGGACTTGTTCTTATTTGAACCACATTCTATATATATATATATATATTCCTCCATGTTCACCTAACTTGTCATTTTCTAATTTTGTAAAATGGGACGAAAATTGCAATTTATCTTAATTTTTTTTGTATCCACTACTTTATAAAACTATGATTTTGATCTAAGAAAAGGATTATTTTCATATAACCAACTATCAAATATTATTATCAATTGGAATGTCAATTTTGCTATTTCTTTCAACATACTGTGATTCCGTAATGGATTTTCTATGAGAATGTTATTGTGAAACAAACTGAGCAGTGAATTAGATTTTCTTTCATTCTATTCATTTTCATTTCTATTCTATTCTGGTAGGAATTAAAAATGAGTTATCATAACTCATAAGATGATGTGAATAAAATAAAGCAAACATTCAACAAAATAAAGAAAGATGAAAAGGATAATAGTCCTTTTGCAATTATAAAGATTTTGAGTCAAATGAAATATATGAAGGGAATATCAAAAGCTAATAACGAGGTAACTACTCCAACTATCCATATAAAGAAAGAGAAAGATTAATGCATTTATAATTTACATTAGGACATTATATAGGTCATTTGCTTTCTGTGTTACATTATGTTACATATTTTATTTCATTACAACAATCACACTTTCTTAAGCAGTAATTTCATATTTTAATTATTGTAGATTGAAATGATATAATTATAAACTGGTGTGTGTAATAAAGTAATTATTTTTCTTGATCAGAAAAAAATAATGACCAAAAGAAATATATATCCGCACTTGTCATTTCCTAATTTTGTAAAACTAGTACAGAACCCGTGCGATGCACGGGGTGCACAATTTTAAGGCTATTTATTCAGACTTATAATTATATACATGTATACAGAAAAATGTACGGGATATATATAGTACGTGACCCGTGCGAGGCACGAGATATATTTATTTGAGGAATACTATATTATAATATGCAATATTCAATAAAAGTTTAATAATACGCAGGAAAATTATACAATAAGATAGTATTCGACAAACAAACAATCATATATTATTAAAGACCTCCTTGTACACAACATTATGAGTTTGATTTTCCATACAATAATAATAAGATTTTTTGTAAAAAGATAAGAAGGAATTTTCAATCTACACAAACTTTAAACATTAGATGTATTTACGTAAATCAATGACTATATAGACAACTAAACCCTTCAATTTAGGCTTGACATCAACTTTATTTATGGGTGACATAAAATAAGGATTTAATTTTGACCGATTAAATCTTTATTCATAGGCTTGACATATAAAACTGATTTGATGGGATTTTCTTAACTAAACCGATGCTATGGGATAAAACAAATCTATACTTACCTTTGACTTTTCTAGCAAAGGTTAAAAAATCGGTTCTGATTTTTATCCCATAACAAATCTTTAATGTCAAGCCTATAAATACCAAAACAAATCTGTAATTAATATCATTCTATTTCCAGCAAGCATTAATTACCTTTGACTTTTCTGTCTACTATTTCTAGTAAATAGGATGACTTTTTATATAAATATAGATTTCATATAATGCAAAGACTGAGATCATAAAAAAGAATCCTAAAAACTTAAACAATATATTTGCATAATTTAAGGCCATTAAGAAATCGATCTCTAAATCAGATTTGATTTTCAGAATATGTTTTTTATTTCGAATTCCATACAAAATGAAATTCTTTCCAACCAATAAATGTCATAGCAAATATTAACTCTTAACTATTAGACTATTAGTACATACCGAGCAAATTGCGTACTGATTTTAGAAAGTTAAAATGATTCATGTTAGGTAATTTTACATTTTATGTATGTTGAACGGTGGGTTTTAAATATTGTTTCATAGAATGTAAAAGTGTATTATATTATTTTTATGAGATGTTGAAACAAATTAATTTTTTATTATTATTACAGCCATACTTCTTTATACGATTTTTTGTGAAAATACAAAAGTAAATTCTTAATTTTAAATCAGTACATTAAAGAGTACAAATTTGTTGAAATTACAAAAGTAGTTTTTTACTTTTAAACAGACGTAAATTTAAATCAATCATAAAAAAGTAATATTTGTTTACTCTTTAAATATTAAATCAGCCGTAATTAATGTTGTTTATTTTAGTTGCCACGATTTTCTCCAAACTAAATTAACAACTGCCATGATTTAAGGGCAACATTTAATGCTAATCTATTTTTAGAAGATATTAAATGTATTTGGCGGGAAAAACTTGCTAAAAGTGTTAAATAGTTAATCTTTTAATATAATGATAGATGAGATGAAAATTGCAATTCATCATAATTAATTAAGACTACATCATTGTTAAGTCAAATTTTAGTGAATGTTAAAACCATAAATATGTAAATGGTTATGTTGAGAACATATAGAGTAGAAGATGGTAGGGTATAATTATTTTGTCATTTGCTAAAGAAATGGTGAAATAGCTTGAAACTAAACAAAAATAGCTCATACCTGTCAAATTGTTGTAAGAAAGGTCTATTTCCTTCAAGTACGTACAATTTCCAATTTTCTTTGGTATTGACCCTGTAAATTATTTAAACAAAATTATGATAAAATTGAAAAATAGTGTACCTGAGAAATCAAAATTATAATAGAAATTGATACGTATTCAACGGTGGACACTTATTCATGATTTTCACTGGTTACAGGGAAATGTTAATATGGGGGAAATTTTTAGTTTTGGTATCTAAATTGATCTGCTTTCATTTCTTTTACTCCAAATTCTATATGTTAATCATATTTGATTCTTTTTAGAAAACATCATTCTTGGAAGAATCCAACAATATATCTCAATCATCAATGGAGATAATTTGTAATTGGCCAGCCAAGTATCTAAATTATGATTTGCACGTATATATTTCATCCTCCGATTCTAGAAGCATTTAATCTTCTATTTAGTTGCCTCAACTTTATAAAAATGGTCTTAATCTATTCTCTTATATTGAAAAATAAAAGTAATAGTTGATAAGTAAACTGGTGCCTGATCTAATTGTCCATAATAGTGTTATTTAATGTAAATAAAAAACTTAAGAAAAAAAATTGAACTCTTTGAAGTTTGTATGAGATTTGTAAATATAGTGATAGGAGTTACATTTAATTTGACTGAAAACTACTACATCTGTGAAAATTATATGATTAAGCCAAAACGATAATATCACATATAACAAGAACATCAAAAGAATCAAATCTCAAATGTAATCACCCCCAAGAAAAAAAACATTTATTGTTTATTTATTTGTGTGAAGCTTGTAAAAGAAAAATTATTAGTAAAAGAAAAATTATTATAAAAGTTCGATCATTGTCGAAGTTCTTGAATTGAAACAATAAATGTAGGTATAATAATATAACATTAACGATACTTAGAATAAATAAAAGTTTGTGGAATATTCATTAACTTGGAAGCATACCCGAGAGGTAATTGTTGGAAATCCTCATCATTCTAATGGATGGAAGACTGAAGATGCCACGTGGAATGGAGCCCGTTAACTGGTTGTTATCTAAAACTAGAATTTGCAGGCCTTGCAAGCGGGACAGCTCTTGGGGTATGGAGCCTGCAAATTTATAACCAAGTGCAGAGTTGAGAATTTGACGACAAGGTTTAGGATTGTTGAGTACTTTTAGTAGCCCTAAAAAATGTGTATTTAATAGTATGATTATAATAATATTGAATAATTTAAAATAAGTACTATATATCATCATTTTTAAATTTTATTGTATCCACTACTTTATAAAAAAAGGATAATGGAACATCAACTTTCCTGTGAGAGAAGCCCTTTGGATCTCTAATGTCTGTAGGCGTGAAAGGTTTCCAAATTCTGAGGGAATTCCTCCTGAAAATGGTTTTCCAATTACAAAAACATGGTCGGCACGCATCTTCTTTTGTGTTATATATATATAGTGATATAAATAACGTCTTTTACAAATATATATATATATATGTATATATATATATACCTTTAAAGTTGTTGGAGCCCAGGTACAACTCCCTAAGCATGCTCAAACTTGCAATTTGACTTGGGATTTCACCATTGAATTGGTTGTGTGATAACCACAGGATCTGAAGCTCTCTACACTTGCCTATATTTGGTGGAACGTGGCCTTCCATTTGATTGTCTCCGAGTTCAAGCACCTTAAGGTTGGGAAGATTATTGCACATATCGCTTGGGAGCTCACCCGACAAGTGGTTAGATCTAATCCAAATCTCTCTCATGGAGGACATATTGAAGATACCATATGGTATTCTGCCCGTGAACGTGTTATTATTCAGACGTAATACCTCGAGCTGATGAAATGCTCCAAACCAGGTTGGTATTTGTCCGGCGAATGAGTTGAATCCCATATCTATAGACCTCACCCTACGCAAATGAGACAGCTCACGGGGTATGGGCCCCGTGAAATTATTATAACTGATGTTTAAGTATCTTAAAAACGTCAAGTTCCCAAGATGTGGTGACAGAGTTCCTCTGAGGCTAAAACCGGAAATGTCAAGTCCCGTGACTCTGTTATTGTGTTTGGTGCCACACGAAACACCAATCCATTCACAAACAGAGGAATTTGTGTCGGTCGACCAGTTTGTGGCCAAGCGACGGTAAGGGTCGGAGGTGATGGAAGTTTTGAATTGGACAAGTGCGTTTTTGTCGGTTGTGGCGGCTAAGAAAGTTATACTGTTAATGGTGCTGCTGAGTATTGTAATAAGCAGAGTAGAGAAGATGAAGAAAGGATAATTATTCTCCATTTTTTTTTTTTNAGGTGATTGAGTTGATTCGTATTCTAGGCAGCTGGCACACAAGCATATATAGCCGCAAAGAGGAAATTGACATGACAACATGCTGGCCTCATTTAGATAATGTCATAATTGATTTTGCCTTATTTTCTTGGGGAGAAAGAGACTGATTTACGTCAATTTGGGGCAATCTGAAAACGAGTATTTTGCATTACAAAATAGAAAATAACGATATTAAAGTTGAGGGGGTCCAGTATCATAAGTATTGAGCCAGATTTTAATCAAATGCATTACAAGACTTTGACTCTCAAGTCAATGCTTACAAAATAGTAAAAGTAGGGTCCTTGCACGCAGAGAAGACTGTTTAATTCATATAAACTCATTGTTTTTTTTTTTAATAAATTTTTGTGTGTACTTTCTCGTGCAGAAATGCAAGGTTTACAGAGTTTCCACTCATTTTCTCACAAACATTTCCCCTTTCAAACGTGTTGGAATTGTTTTTGTGACTGATTTTGAAATGGAAGAGGAGCAAAAGTAAAATGTAGTTTAGTTATTGAAAATTATTTTTCTCCTTGGAAGTAAAGAAACTCTGATTTGGTTACTTGAATAAAAATTGTCACGCACACATAAAATGATTTACCTTATTTTCATCCGGAGGAGTTTCTGTTTTATTACGTGGTCTATGGAAAAATTGAAAACGGCTCTAGTCGTGAGTATGGTGCGGTTCGGTGCAAAACCGCACCGAACCGCAAAAAACCGAAAACTAAAATTATTTACCCAAACCGAACCGCACCGAAACATGTAGAAAAACCGAATCGAAACCGCACCGAAATTTTCGGTTCGGTGCGGTGCGGTTTCAGTTAACCGAAAAAAAAAAAAAAAAAAAAACACCCAAAATAAAATGAAGCTACATCATCATCATCTAATGTGCGTCATTACCAAACCAAAGCCCAAGATTTGAACTAAAAGTGAAAAACTAAGACAAGATATTAGATTTTAATGTAATGTTATTAATTTTTAATTGTTATTGTTATTATTTATTACTTTACTTATTTATTATTAAGGTTAGTCATCCCAAACTAAAGGCCCAAAATGAGCAAGTATATATGTACAATACAAACATGTTAACATATTTCATATTTGTAAAAATATATATATAAAGAAAAAAAAAACATATTCGGTGCGGTTTGGTTAAACCCGCATCATTCGGACAAAAAACCGAACCGCGCCAAAATTTTTGCAGTTTTTCAAAATTTTAACCGAACCCTTAAAAATCCGAACCGAACCGCACTGAGTACATCGGTTCGGTTCGTTTTTTCAGTTTCGGCTCGGTTTTGCTCACCCCTACCCCTTCAACATTTTAATTATGTTATAATTATACACCCATTATATAAATAAATATTTATATAATTACCAAACTAAGCCTAAAATATTACTAATATACCTAAGGAGTAACAGTTTAAATTATACCAGATAATTAAGGGAAAGTTATAGATTTTAGGAGCAAATTAAATACACTCAATATCTCTGCAACAAAACATCACCCACCGCCCACGTTCACCATCTCCGAAGAAAGAAAAACTCCTCTCTCATCGATTTCCCAACCTACTTTAATGGCGAAGACAAAAATCACTCGCTATCCTCGAAAAAGATCGGCGAACGAAGGGGATGAAACACCACAGATAAGGTCAAGTTCCCGGCTTCGTAAGATCCTTTCAAAATCAAAACCCAAATTCATTCAAAATAAGCTCGTTTAAGAGAAATATGAACCTTAACCCTAATCGCAATCCCGCCGACAACGCTAGAGTGAAAAAACACATTTCATCCCCTGATTCAGACGATTTCCAGTCCAACGACGGCCGTAAAACTCACAAATCCATTCGGCGGGACCGTAAATCCAAAATCCCTAATTTCAATGAAAAGGAGAAATTGTCTGACACCGATTTCGAAGATGAAATTCAACCCGAAGACGTCGATAGCGAGGAATATTTGAGCAAAGAAGAATCCCTGGTGGAAATGTTCATGAAAAGAACAAAAAAAAGGAAAGAGAAAGATGAAGTTAATTTGAAGAAGAAAAGGAGAAAACCGAACAAGGCGTCCCATGTGCCCTGCAACATGTTCAGAAACAGATAGTGTATAAGGTAAATTTTTTTGTATATTCCAGTTTTTTATTTTTTTTTTCTTGTTTCATCAAAAGTATATTATTTTGTTTATTGATTCTGAACTATATCCTTTTTCAGTTAATGAGTGTATGTCAACGAATAAATCGTCATGGTCTTCACATTTTGATTGACTAAGCATGTTATGTAGTCATTTGTTCATGAGATATTTATATTTGACTTTTGTGTCATTTGACTAAGCATGAATGAGATGATTGTAGTGTGAACTATTTCAGTCTGATGGCATAATCACTTTATAATATGTTTCTTTATTGTGTTAGCATATACTGTTTCTATCTCTTGTTTCAGTGTGTAATGATATGATCACTTGGGTTAATGTTCGGTTATGCACATGATAACATAGTATCCGATGCAGTCAATTTTTCATTCTTCCAGATAGTTTATAATGTGTATATTACAAGTAAATAACACTGTAACTGTATAGACACATTTGTGTACTTTTTTATATCTCAAGTACTAGTGGGCTCTCGGCTGTGCACGCACAGCCGGCCCGAGTCTAGTCTATTATTGTGAAATATTCAAAACAAATAAATAAATAAATAAATGCAATTCTTCCAAAGGAACGCCATTATGTTATGTTAACTAAACGTATGATTGTGTCATCTCTTCACAACTAACCATATAATTGTGTCANAAAAGAACATTGGAAACCCCAAACAAAAGTCCAAAATAACACTAAACTACAAAATGGTGTGTAATCTTAACAAATTGAAACTACAATACAGAGGATAAAGACCACACGCTGACACGCAAAATAACATACAAAATATAAACACAATAGAGAAGATAAACGCATACTGCTCATTGTTTGCCTAAAACTGAGAATCAAGACTTTGGGATTTGATCTAGATGACATTGTTGAAGGGGTGTCATGCCGAAATGACATAGGAGTTGATATGGAAGCATAAAAGTGAGATATTTTCTCTCTCCTCATTCACTAATATATTTTCGAGATGTTTCTCAAGCTCTGAATCTGCTTCCTCAGCAGTTGGTAACATATACATATCACAAAATCCTGGATGATTTCATTACTCAACCATTAAACCAAATCTAACATATATGCACATGATGTACACATGGCGAAAAGATCGGAAAAACACATTAATCATTCTGAACCTGATTATCCTACAATAAGATTCTCGTACACTTCCATGTCATTTTGTGAACTATCCTATTTCCAAAAACTAAAAAAAAAAAAAAAAAAAAAAAAAAAA
>BKCP01005405.1:1786028-1803569 GCA_008636005.1 Striga asiatica | reverse complement strand
AATAAAGTGCACATAGGAGAGTATAATGTCCATCTCTGCAAAAAATACCCAGACATAGTTTTTGGAAATAAATTCAGCTACTGTTGATTTATCCCAAGTCAATAGTTCCTGAAAGAAAACATGAATCATGTTGGTGATTGAATGCATAGACACTATGTACTTGTGCAAGAACAAGAAACAAAGTCAACAAAAGAAATACTCTTTCATTATAAGCATAGATATAGATAATGCAACACAATGAAAATCAAGAAACTATCATTTGGTGAAGCCGATGTGCTAAGATAATTTGGTGAAGACGGGAAAACGGGCATTTAAGTTGTTTTCACCAAATTATCCTAGCACTTCGGTTTCACATCTACTTTTACGTTTCAATCTTGATTTTCCATCACCGAAAAGCTGCCCAAAACAGCCTGTGCACGTGTCCTCGTTGGTCAGTACGGCTCATCCAAAATTGAACACCATCCCCCATAGCTCTTTCCATCATCTCGTCCGTCAACTTGGTGCAGGCCTCCACTATAGTGGAGTCTATTATAGGCTATAGATGTCAACCTATCTGAATAAAAGATGAACAAACTACTAATGCTTAATTGCTTATGCTGGCATATAATGATTTTATTTGATTTGTAGTTGAAGTGGTCATGACTCATTAAGATATGTTATAATTCACATTTTCTTTTGCCTTCCTGACTCATTTGTCATTCTTAATCCATATGTAATCATGATATTATATCTTTCAGGCATTATATGCTCAATACAATTGAATAAGGAATGTGATACAGATATCCCTATAAATTCAATGCTTTTATAGCACTTCGAAAGGAAAACAAAAAAGGTTGTACACTTTCAGCCTTTCAGGTGATATCTTATAATTCTGTGAGGTGAGTTGGTAGGAATTTCACCAATCGACTCCAAGTCTCTTTTGCATTTTTCTCTCAAACCGTTCAGTGGCAGTAATTAACTTTCCTGCAAAAAGCAAATGTATTATTGAAATGAGCCATAAATTTTAGGAGTCATTCAAACATCATATAGAACTAATAGAAGTGCTCTTGGCAAACATCATATACTATCATTTTTCACATATGATAACTTAATTTAGTCATATTTTGGCACTCATATTGTATATAAATTAAAATAATTATATCTATCTCTATCAATAAAAATTTAAATAATTATCAATTATAACTGAAAAACAATAAATTTATCTATCAAGTAATAGTATAAGTACTAAAAATGTTATAATATGATATCGTTGAATCTAGTCTGTGAGGTGTATCATTTTAAATAAAAACAATAATGATATTTTGTAAGAATTATTTAAAATTTTAAAATACAAACTTGTATTTATATTTTTACACATATTAATAAATATAATTTTTTCATTAACACATGTAATTATGTGTAATTAGCACATAAAATTGTGCCTAGGCAATGGCCCCAATGTGAATTCGCCCCTCTGCTCACTCCCAATAAGGTGCACGAGTGAATTGAACATTTAAGATTTTTTATTTTTTTTCCTAATATTACAAGGTCGGATTTTCAAATGTCTCAATTTTTTATTTTTATTTTTTTAATGTGAGGTGTATCAATCAAACTAGTACGTACCCCGTGCGATGCACGTGACAGACATATTAAATTAGTTATTTTCACTGACTTTGTCCGTTTAATTATATAAAGCAATAGGGTTATCATCTATTTTTCACATCTTTTAATCAGCGTTAAGTGTAATAAACAATAATGTTATAATCTATTTTGCACCTCTTTTGATCAACGTGGTTTTTTTAGTTAAAACATTAAATATGAGCATGTTAGGGCTAGCTTGTAAAAATAATTAATATATTATCTCACTAACACATTATACTAATATAAATTTAATTTTAGTATATAGATTTATTCCAAGAGAGAACAACAATTTTACTTATTCTTATTCACCATATAATACTTAATTATTATTTTATTATAAACTTTGTTGTCATATAATGTCATTATTATTTATTATTTATAAAGTTATAGAAGTTGTACGTCCTCTTTTTCTTTTTATTTTATGTAATGAAAAATATTTAATGCACGTTAGTATTATTTTAATAATGTAATCAATTTAAAATATGTAAATAAATTTAAAATTAAATAGTGTGTAAATATTTTATAGAATATACACATATTTTTTTAGAATTTAATTTTGTATACTAATTAAACAACTTTGATTTAGAAAATACCAAAAACTCAATCCCTTCTATGATCAAGATTTTTCTAATTTTCATTATAAGGATTTATAGTTTATTTAACATACTCTGCAATGAAAATTTATTTTACAAGAATTTAATTATAGAAATAAATCAAAATAAAAAATGAAAAAGAATAATCATGGGTGCCAATAATATTCAAATAAATTTTAAAAAATAGTTAATATATTTCAATTTTAAATTTTTACCATTAATAAAACTATTTAATGTATATGGTCATTATCTCTTAAATGGTAAATTATATTAATTTGAAGAACAATTTATTTTTTAGATTTAATAAAATAAAGCTTAAGAAAAAAATATATTGACAAAAATTAATTCACCAGCTTCATTTTGTCTGATTACTTGGAAAAAAAATTCTACCTAACATGTTACGATTTTTCATAAATATTTTTGGGTAAAAAATGAGTATTTGTGAAAAAAAAAATTATAATATGGTTAGAACTTAAAATATGGTGTAATATTTATCTTGACCAAAGTATTATCAACATAGATCATGGAAATCAATCTTGTAATTTATTACAACTAATATCAATGAAAGTATTACAAATATTAACAAAATAATATTTATCTTGACCAAAATATTATCAACATGAATCACGGAAAATCAATCTTGTAATTTATTATAATAAATATCAATGAAAGTATTGCAGATATTAATAAATTTATTTAATTAATTTTTTGATCATATCTTATTTGAAAACGTGTATATGAAAGCAATTAATGTGTATATTTAAAAAGTTTCTAAAAATGGTATGCATTTAATGTTTCCAAAATTTTTGGCTACTATTTTTAGTAAATGGTAATTCTTATTATATATACTAGTGTATACCCGTGCGATGCACGGAAACAATATTAAATTAACAATATTATAAATAGACCTCGAGTTTGAGTCACTCAATGACTCAAGTGGAAACTACTATTGATCCTATTTAAAAAAAGGAAGCAAAAAAAAATAATTATAAATTAAAGAGGAAGATAAACAATACTTAATAATTATAAATTAAAGATTCGGGGTCGAACAATGTAAAATTATTTTGTATAAGATAATATAAAAAAATTTGATTACACACCATTTCAAAATTATTATTATACTTTTTTGTATGGTTAGCTTATAATATTTGTAAAAATATTAGTAATTAGACCGATAAAAATTAGCTTCTTAAAGTAGATAATGGATTTTCAGTAGTAACTATGAATTGGTTTCTATTTTATTTTATTCTTTTTAAAGATAATGAATTTCTAGTAGTAATTATGAATTGGTTTCTATTTTATTTTATTTTTTTAAATCTGTATAGATAAGGGATGAAATTTTTTAAACACGGGAGATGTATGCAATGGGATTTTGTAACAAAAGAGATAAACGTGTAGATTTATACTAAAAATAGGAAAAATAAAAACAAATATTTATTGTCAAACAACGGTTTTGATAAACTAAAAAAAATGAGCCGATTTTTTTGCCTATTTAGATTTGTCCAACAATTACTATATTAGGATATATTTAATGATTTTGGCGGGAAAAAGTTTCTAAATTTGTAAAAAGGTTATTCTTTTTATATAAAGATGGTGACTTTCATAGCTAAAATAAAAAGGTACTCAATCAAATTGCTAACGAAACAAAAATTCTGATTGAATCTACAATTGAGCTTGTATTATCAATGCTACAGAATAAATTTTTTGAGATAACAAAAATCGTGTCTGCAACTTGGTGCGACTAAAAAAAAAAATTTAGTGCGACTTTAAGATTAGCTTCTCGCAGGCATCGGCCATCTCTCTTTCCTACGCACCCGAAACTATCAGCAAAGTCCTCCAATGGAAATTTCGCAGGCGGCCCCAAATAGGCGAGGCCCTTTCCGGTATTTTCACTCCAGCTGCTTCAGACGCTGTTGTCGCTGCTTTTGCTGCTCCTATTCATACCCTCAAAGCTATCTCGAGAATGTAAAATGAATCACTTGTTTATCTGATGGTATATGATAAGCCCCCGTTTTTTCTGAGTCAGCCTGATCTATGATTTCTGGAGAAAGTAATATTCAACTGTGGGCATTAATGGTTTATTGGTTCGATTCTCGCGGATCGTGATATGTGTGTTTTATTTCATTTATGGTCTATGTAGTGAATGAGTGTGTTATACCCTGGATAAAAGTTTTTGGGTACGCATGATGGGAGGACTTTCTCTTCTGTTGTCGTTTTTATGATTGCGGTTTAGGTTCTTAGATATGACCGTTAACTCAGTTTCAATATGTGGTATCTTTTATGTCATCTCTGTGGCAAAAATCTGATGCTTATATGACAGAGTTAGATGCACATACACTGCAACTATACCTCCGCATTCGTTCTTTGAATACATCTTGAAAGGGCAACAGATTGGTGAATAAAATCTTTTGGTTGGTTAACCCGGAGTTGCATCTTAACAAACAAACACATTTGAATATTTACTTTCACATATGATGGCTAATCTTTTATGATTTCCTGAAATCCTCACTTGTGTATAATAAGCTTCTATGTTTCAAATGGATAGTGTTCCAGTAGTAACTAATTTCCGTGATAGAGACATTTTATGTGTTACTGTTGGTTACACTAGTCAAGTTCTATCTTGTGCTTGTCCTGCTTGTAGACACCGCTTAGGTCCTGATCTGGTCCGGACCCAGTCGAAGTTCAATTAGACAAGGCGAACGGGCTTACTACACTTCCTAGCTAGAGGGCCTGCTCGAGAACTTCACTCTGAACTCTGAAGAGGGCCGTTTTTTCCCAAGGTACTACTCTGGGCTCTACTAAATTTAGATTTTTGTATGAAAATGTATTATATATATACTGTATATATATACTGGAATATACTGGAATATGAAAGTGATCCCAGTGGAAAACCTGCATGCTTAGGAAAGATGAAGATGACTTGGTTATATATATATATATATATATATATATTTTTGTTTGATATTATATATAGTTTTGTAGGCACGTCTTAAACCCGAGTAGAAAGCCCATTGTTCATATATGCCACCGTCTTAAATTCACACTATAAACATAATATTGGAAACCATGCCGTATTATATATCAATACCTATTGTCTCGAAATAATGGACAATGCATATTGTTGATGACTTGTAGTGTCAGCCACAACTTTGGCTTTAATCCTCTGCAATGTAGCTGTTGTTTCCATCATGTTCATCCTTTCATCGGGCATAACAGCCAAACATCTCATTGCCAAACCAAAGATAGACGAGACACATTCTTCCTTTACATGAAATTGCTGATCGTCACTTGCTAGCAAATTAGGGCCCACGATTTTAGCTACTGCATTTTCTCGTAGTGCTTGAAGTACCCACTCTTTCAAGCTCATCTCTTCATTGAAAGTATCATCAGTTGGCTTCTTGCTCGTGAACATTTCCAACAACAGTATGCCATAGCTATAAACATCTGCACTTGTTGACACTCGGCCTCCTGATCCATACTCTAGTTGTATCACAAGCACGACATTATCGTTGGATTAGGAAAAAAATAATATAGAATGAAACAGAAAAATAGGAATAAAGAAATGAAAAAAAGATAATAAATAAGGAATTAAGATATTCAACAATAAGAATGACACCTGGTGCGGCGTAACCAATTGTCCCCAAGGTTTTCGTAAGAACAATATTCTCCCCATCATCAAAGAGCTTGGCTATCCCAAAATCACAGAGGTGGGCAACCATATCCTCATCAAGCAACACATTACTCGGTTTTATGTCACAATGAATGACCGGGAATGTATAGCCATGGTGGAGATATTCCAAGGCTAATGCAACATCTATTGCAATTTGCAGCCTTGATATCAAATCCAAGACACAGTTTTCCAAGTGCAACCATTTCTCGAGGCTGCCATTTGGCATGAACTTCAGAACCAAAGCTTTGAATTCTGTGTTGCTACAACAACCAATTATTTGGACCAAGTTTCTGTGTCGAATGCTGCGAAGTATTTCACATTCCGTATCAAAACTGTGGATAGCTCTTTCTAATTGCGAGTTGAAGACTTTCACTGCAACATTTAGTCCATCAGAAAGCACCCCTTTGAAAACCGAACCAAAGCTGCCGTTTCCAAGTAAGTTTGTTTCGCTGAAGGCATGAGTTCCCCTAACAAGTTCTATGTATGAGATTCTTCTCCAAGTAACACCTAGTGAAATATCATCAGTAGGAGCAAGCCCTCTTTTTGGTTTTCGTGTCCTCACCAACACAAGTACTATAATGGCTGTTAATATGATAACTGAAACGAATGGAGCCACAATATACTTCATCAGCTGATTAACTTTCTTTCTCCCAATACATGGAAGCACTTGAAATCTTTGATCTCCACAAAGAGCAGAGTTGTGAAGAAAAGATTGAGCAGTAATGTTAACAAAAGGGCCACCTGTGGGAATCATTCCTTCCAATTTGTTGTAAGACACATTGAAGTATCGAAGTAATTTGAGGCCCTCTAAGGACTCAGGTATCAGCCCCAAAAGATTATTATTAGACAAATCCAATTCCCTCAAGGCTATGATGTTCCCCAGTGATGTAGGAATGGATCTTTCAAATTTGTTGTTCGACAAATTTAGAGACGTTAATGATTCGCAACCATCGATTGATCTTGGAATGTCTCCGGAAAATTGATTATAAGACAAATCTAGTTGATTTAGTTGTCTCAAACCTGCAATTTCATATGGAAGTTGACCACTCAAACGGTTTGAGGACAAGTTGAGAAACAAAAGGTCCTTCAAGTTCCAGAAGTTGAGAGGTATGCTGGAATTCAACTTGTTGGAACCTAAGTAGATATTTCTTAGGGATTTAAGCTCACTGAAGCATTCAGGTATGGGACCTGTGAGGCTATTTTCGCTCAGGTACAAGTCACCTATATTACTCATCCCACAAATATTTGGAGGGATAAACCCATGCAGTTGATTGACATAAAGAATTAATCTTTGAAGCCGATTTAATTTCCCTATTGTTGGAGGGATAACTCCTGTGATCTGATTTTCTGATAAGTCTAAAAGTTGCAGACCAATCAGGTTTCCGATGGTAGAAGGAATAACTCCATTAATGTTGCAGCCATGTGCCCCAAACATTGTAAGAGATTTTGATAAATTCCCAATGGAATCAGGGAGGATGCCGTTAAGTGGGTTGAACGAAATTACTAAGTGCTCCAAAAACTGGCAATTAGCTAATGAAGAGATTAATCCTAATCCACTTAGAGAATTACCCCAAATGTAAAGCGTTCGTAAGAGCCTTAACTTGCCCAAGTTTGGTATGGGGCCACTGAACGAGTTATTTGCCAATTCCAGTCTATCTAAATAAGAAGCATTTGTGATAGAAATCGGAATCTCCCCATTGAGTTCATTGCTCCACAAATACAATTCTTTGAGATTTGGAAGAGAGAGCTCGGGAGAGATGGGAAGAATTCCATAGAAACGATTAGTTGAAAGACTTAAAATCTTCAAAGTTGATATGTTGAAGATCCATGGTGGGATTGGACCGGACAAGTGATTGTTGTCTACGTTTAATTCCTCAAGGAATGCCAACTTATTCAGCTCTTGTGGTAAATTACCTGTTGTTGTACATCACAATCATCTCTTCAGGGCTGGATGAAGTTGTCAAAACCAACATAAATGGACTTTCAATCTATTTATATGTAACTATCTATATGATTAGATCTAATTATATTTATTCTATACTACTATAAATAAGAAATTGTTTTATAGAAATTTGAACAAATTAAAATACCTTTATATTTAATATATTTTTCATGATAAGATTATAATTATAATTAAACATCCGAATCAATTATGATTGTAATCTATAGGATTCTAATCTGTCCTTCCGAATTAGTTCTTTAATTTTCTTCTGCCATTGTTACAAGAATGAATCGACTGCTTTCTAAGCTACCCAAAGAAAGGAAGAAAAAAGGAACCAATAAACTTATAAATTCTTAGATTAGAAACACGTATCACTCTCTAATATAACCAAACAAGAAAAAAACAAATATTATTAGACTTGGGACATTAGTGACTAGAGAATAATGATAATTTGGATTCGAGGAACGATGCAAAAATTAAAAATGTGAAACCATCTATCATCAATTTATTTGAGATAATATATTTTATTTGCTAGTATTTATTTAAGTTACACTAATATTATTTAATAGTATGATTATGATAATATTGTATAATAAAAAATAATAAAAAAGTATTATATCATCATTTTTAAATTTTTTTGCTTCCACTACTTTATAAAACTATGATTTTTAATTTAAGAATATGATGATTTTCATATAACCAACTAGCAAATATTGTTATACATTGGAATGTCAATTTTGCTAGTTCTTTCAACATATTGTGATTCCGTAATGGATTTTGCATGAGAATGTTATTGTGCAACAGAATTGAGCAAGGAATTAGATATTCTTTCATTTTATGCCTTTTCATTTCTATTCTATTCTGGTAGGAACTAAAAATGAGTTATCATCAGATGATAGGAGTAGAATAAAGCAAAAATTCAATAAGATAACAAAAGATGAAAAATGTAGTTTTTTGCAATCAAAGATTTTGAGGCAACCGATTGTTTCCAATAGAAATGTATGAATAGAAGATCAAAAGCTAATAGCGAGAAAACTACTCCTCCAACAACCGATATAAAGAAAGAGAAAGATGAATGCATTTATAATTTACATTAGGACCTTCCATAGATCTTTTGCTTTATGTGTTCTATTATGTTACGTATTTTATTTCATTACTACAATCACTTTTCGTGATTTCATATTTTGATTAATGTAGTTTGAAATGATATACTTGTAAATTGACATGTTAAATAAAATAATCATTTTTCCTAATTAAAAAAAGTTAATGACCAAAAGAAATATATATATTCTTCTACGTACACTGCACTTGTCATTTTCTAATTTTGTAAATTGGGACGAAAATTGCAATTTATCTTAATTAATTAAGACTACATCATTGTTAAAGTCAAATTTTAGTGAATGCTAAGACCATAAATAGGTCACTGGTTAGGTTGAGAACATATAAGTCTGAAGACGGTAGAATTATTTTGTCATTTGCTAAAGAAATGGTGAATTAGCATGAAATCAAACAAAAATAGCTCATACCTGTCAAATAATTGTCAAAAAGGAATACTTTCTTCAAGGAAGTACAATTTACAATTTGTTTTGGTATTGACCCTGTAAATTATGTAAACAAAAACATGATGAAATGAAAGNAAAAAAAAAAAAAGAAAAAAAAAAGTGTACATGAGAAATCTAAATGACAGAAGTTGATACATGTCCCATGGTGGACCTTTATTCACGATTGACCCTGGTTAACAGGGAAATATTAGTATGAGGGAATTTTTATTTTTTGGTATTAACAATTCATATATTTTTCATATTTTTTTACCCCCAAATTTCATCTTCACTTACTTCGTTACTCTAAATTCTAGAGGTTAATCATATTTTATACTTTTCAGAAAATATCATTCTTGAAGAATCCAACAATATATGTCAATCACCAATGGAGATAATTAGTAATTGGCCACAACCGAGTATCTAAATTGTGAATTGCATGTATATATCTCTCCATCCTCCGATTGCTAGATGAATTTAATCTTTTATTTAGTTGCCTCAATTTTATAAAAATGGTCTTAATCTGTTCTCCTATATTGAAAAATAACAGTGAATATTTTGATAAGTAAACTGGTGGCTAATCTAATTGTACAAAATAGTGTGATATACTGTAATGAAAAAACTTAAGAAAAGAAATTGAACTCTTTGAAGTTTGAATGATATTTGTAGAAATAGTGTTATAATACAGTTATTCATGATCAAATAATCTAATCATGCATGATCCTGATTATTCAACAAAGAAAATAATGTGTTGATAATAATAAGATATAAAAAGGGTTAGTAGAATGTTACTTGCCTGTGAGTAGGGTTGTAAACGAATCGAATCAAAGCGAATACTCAGAGATTCGATTCGGATTCGTTAAAATATTCGAAGATTCGAATTCGTATTCGATTCGTTAACGAACTCATTTTTTGATTCGTATTCGATTCGTTTAGAATATTCGAACATATTCGATTCGATTCGAATTCGTTTTCAAAAAAAATATAATTAAAAAATATTATAATTACAAAAAATAATTTTTATTTTTCATATATTTTTAGGAAAATTTGTTAATTATAATGTTTTAATTTTTATGTCATAAAAATAGTAGAAATATACCAATATATATATATACATATATATTATAAACAAAATGTATACTATATACAATTTATAAAATTTATATAATTATTGTTAACGAATCGAATATTCGAATTTCGAATCGAATATCTCCAAATTTGAATTCGGATTCGTTTAACTTTCGAATATAAAATATTATTCGAATTCGAATATTTCGAATTCAAATCACGAATATCGAATTCGAATATCGAATCGAATCAAAAAAGTTTGATTTGTTTACAAGCCTACCTGTGAGAGAAGCATTACTGATGCTTAATATCTGTAGCCGTGAAAGGTTTCCAAATTCTGGGGGAATTCCTCCTGAAAATGGCTTGGTTTGCCAGTTACAATAACGCAGGCACATCTTCTTTTGTGTTATATATATATATATATACATAGTGACTGGTTCATATAAAAACTAGTCCTAGTGTGACAATCGTATTTGATGCTATTTTTAATTGTGTATGATGCTATTTTTAAAAATTAGATAATGCTATCATTTTCACAAATACTAAGATAAATTGTGTTGTTATTTTTAATAAAATTCATTCTGGTTAAAAATAGCACCAAACACACTCAATCATATGCACTACGCACAATTAAAAATAGCGGTTCTCACAGTTCTCACACTAAGACTTGGTTCATTTGAACCAAATTCTATATATATACCTTTCAAGTTGTTATAGCCCAGGTACAACTCCGTGAGCATGCTCAAACTTGCAATTTCACTTGGGATTTCCCCATTGAAACGGTTATAGGATAACGACAGGATCTCAAGCTTTGTGCAGTTGCCTATATTTGGTGGAATTTGGCCCTCCAATTGATTGAGCGACACGGAAAGCTTAGTGAGGTTGGGGAGATTGTTGCACATATCATCACTTGGAAGCATACCCGAGAGGTAATTGTTCGAAATCCTCATCATTCTAATAGATGGAAGACTGAAGATGCCACGTGGAATGGAGCCCGTTAACTGGTTGTTATCTAAAAATAGCATTTGCAGGCCTTGCAAGCGGGACAGCTCTTGGGGTATGGAGCCTGCGAAATATTAGATTTTATTATATCATAAAAAATTTGAGCAATATCTTATGCAACTCATACCAAATATTTCCTCATTTTAAGTAAAAATAGCAAAACATCATATAACTCATGGTTTTGATGTATGTTCATTGTTATTCTCATTTATCTAAGAAAAAATAGCAAAACATCATAGAACATGTTTTGGAGTATTAGTTTTGTTTCGTTTCATTTTTTGTCTGTTGATCAAATGATGAATTGACTATGCAACTAACAAAAACGGTGTACCTGTCAAGTTGTTACTAGAAAGGTATATAGACCTCAGGCGGCTCAGACGAGACAGCTCACGGGGTATGGGCCCCGTGAAAATATTATAACTGATGTCTAAGTATCTTAAAAACGTCAAGTTCCCAAGATGTGGGGACAGAGTTCCTCCGAGGCCAAAACCGGAAATATTAAGTCCCGTGACTCTGTTATTGTGTTTGGCGCTGCAGGAAACACCAATCCATTGACAAACGGAGGAATTCGTGTCGGTTGACCATTTTGTGGCCAAGAGACGGTAAGGATCGGAGGTGATGGAAGTTTTGAATTTAACGAGTGAGTTTTTGTCAGTTGTGGCGGCTAAGTAAGTTTTACTGTTAATGGTGCTGCTGAGTATTATAATTAGCTGAGTAAAGATGAAGAAAGTATAACCATTCTCCATTTTTTTTTTTTATTATTATTTTTTGGGCAGGTGATTGAGTTGATTCATATTCTAGGCAGTTGGCACACAAACATATATAGCCACAAAGAGGATATTGACATGAGATTTTGCCTTATTTTTTTGGGGAGAAGAGACTGATTAACTTATGTGGACTTGGGGGGCATTAGTTCAAAGCTCTGTAAAACTTCTTTCACGTGGTTAGAAAATTCAAGTGAAGGTGGTCCAGTGTCATAGACCTTTTAGTGTCGAGCCAAAATTTTGTTGAATGCATTACAAGACCGGGACTTTGAAGTCAATTTTTATTGCCATTAGCCTATATCAATTTGGTCCACAGTATGTTGATTATTATATCAAATGTTGGTCCACACAACATTATTCATAACATACTGTCAAAATTTGATGGCCACCTTATAGACTTGATATGTTTTTGGCTGATCGATTGTAATGGCGATGGTTTGAGTTTTTGATTGACTAGTTGGATTAGTGTGAGCTTGTTTTGCTAGCCAGCAAATTATCTTTTCCCTCTTGATAAATTGAGCAAAAAATAATCTGTGACTTTATTATGTGGACTCTATAATTTTTGGTCATCTAATGTTTATTCCTATGATACACAATTACACACTAGTATTAGAGATGTCAATAAAACCCGTAGGGTCGGGTTACCCGCGGGTTACCCGCATTTTCGGGTCGGGTAAACCCGTGATGGTCGGGCTTCGGGTCGGGTTCGGGTAGAATTATGCTACCCGAACCCCGGGTCGGGTCGGGTGCGGGTATAGTAGAAAAACCTGTTACCCGACCCGATTACCCTACCCGTTTACCCGCACATTGAATTTTATATATAAATATATATAAGTATATATTTGTAACTTATTATAAATATAAAAGTATTCATGTGTTATTAATATTAAAAATTATATTATTTATTATAATTTTGATTAATGGTTAAATTTTATTATATTTTTATTATTTTATTATCATTTTTTGTTAATTGTACAATAAAAAAATTAAATACTTAATTTTTAAGTGTTATATTATTAAATAGACTATAAAAGTTAAATAATTATATCTCATTATTTATTTCAAAAATAATATATTTTTTTTTTATAGTTTTTATTGTCAAACTTAGTTGATAAATTATTTGTTACATTATAACTAATTGTAAAATTATTTTATTTTATTTTTTCATATCAAACGAGATGGGTCGTGTAAAGCCAAAATTTAAGAACTCGGGTTACCCGTTTACCCGAAGAAAACCCGCTAACCCGACGGGTAAAACCCAACCCGAACCCGAAGATCACTAACCGGGTAACGGGTCGGGTTTGGGTAGGGTAATTTATATACGGGTCGGGTCTGGGTTTGCCAAAACCCGTACCCGACCCGACCCATTTACATCCCTAACTAGTATTATTCCAATTCCAACAAAAAGACTGAAAAAATGGAATAAAATAAAAATAATAATAAGCACTCATACATCAGACAAACACATATTTGGGCTGCCCAACGTTTAATGGACCATGTTTGTACCTGAAAAAGCCCACGTGACGAGGCTAGCCATTTATAAAAACTAGTATTCGGCCTGTGCATTTGCACAGATATAAATAAAGCACTGTAAATTATTTGTATGCATATAATGATTATAGATTTTTCTTGCACTTTTTTGCCGGCTAAATTTACAATTAAAGGAGCTGAAATATTTATTTTTTTAAATTGCGTTTATCATATTGGATGTAATGTATATTTTAGTATGTATTTTTTTTTTTGTGAATTATTTATTATTTATTTAAAAATTTCAAATACATTTTTTATTTTTCAAAAGAAGTTAATTTAAATGTAACCACAACAATAACATCTAATCACGTTAAATAGTCAACATATTATATGGTTAAATGTAAGTAAATCAAAGTTTAAAATATTTTTATAATTTTGAAGTGATTAGTGTGTTGATTATCTAATAATTAAATGAGAAGTTAAATAAATTAAAAATAACGGTTTTTTGAAGGGAAAAAATTTATATTGCCACATAGGTATAATTTAATAAGTTTTATTAAATGCTCATGAGCCAGCAATTATATATATATAGATACGAGCTAAGTAGCGAAAGGAAAGAACAAGGGAATTTGTTCAGAGCATAAACCCTAATTCAAAGATGATAATTCCTGTTCGCTGCTTCACCTGTGGCAAGGTGCTCATCAATTTCAGCTCGAAGCATGTGTCATTATATTCATATCTTTTATTCAATGCTTCGATTGTTAAAAAATATATTTTTGTTTTCGGGCTTGTCCACTGAAGAATCTATCTTTTTTGTTCATTAATCTTTTTTTTTTTCCCGAATTGGTTCAGGTGATTGGGAACAAATGGGACACTTATCTTGATTTGCTCCAGGCTGATTACAGTGAAGGGTGCGTATTTTATTCTTTTGAAGTGGAATTATTTGTATTTTGTGTGCCGCCAGTTACCTTTGAGTGAACCTTTTGTAAACCTAAGCAGAGTTACGCGTCCTTATCAACAGGTTTACGATTTTAAAGTGAATGCCTTTTGTTGGGTTTAACTCGGTTCAAATTCGTGTTGATAGTAATAGATTGTGGAATTTATTTAGCTTAGCTAGTGCCATACTTCTAGCAGGAGGAATTAGCAGATTTGATGATGATTATAGGATGCTTAAAGTGCTAATTTCACTTAAAATTTAGGTGGGATGTCGTTGCTTAATTCTCCTGATTACTCTTGTTTATTCACCTTACTATAATCTTTTCGGGGCTTTAGAAGGGACTTGGGGCATGCTTGGTTATTTTTGATGAAAAGATAGCTTATATCTGATGAGTTACTGTAAGCGAATAAATAGTTTCGAGCTAACAACAGATATCTAGCTAATGGCTAATGCTGAAAATATATAAGGTTGCGGTTTTTGAAAAAAAGTTCATCTACAGTAGAATACAAGAAGACTTGAACCATATAGCTGCATAATACCAAGCATACTCTTGGTGAACTTAATGCAGGGAAGAAATGTAACTATGGCATGTAAATTAAATAAATTACAGGCTCATCACAGTTTTCGGAAAGATGTATGTTAAAGTTTTAGTGGGAGTAGTATTTGTCATTATCTTTTTCAGAACAAATTTATACTTCGATTCTTTTTTCCTATTATTGTACAGGGATGCCCTTGATGCTCTGGGTTTGGTTCGTTATTGCTGCCGAAGAATGCTGATGACCCACGTTGATCTCATCGAGAAGCTTTTGAACTACAACAGTATTTCTCTCCCTCTCTTTTCCTTCACCAATATATTTGTGTTTCTGCGCCATATTTTCTATGATTGAGTAGTATCCTTTCTTGTTATGGAGCACTTATTATCTGTAAATTTGAATTAGCTGGGCTGTTAACTGTTATAGAATTCAGTTTCGGATATAAAACAACGGCTAAGAAAATAAATCCTAAGACAGTGTACTGTAATTACTGGATTTGTTGTTTTTCGCTCACGACACAGTGATTTGAACTCACTTGGATCTTTGTCTTTCTCTTTTTATTTCCAGCTTTGGAGAAATCTGAGGGCAGTTGATGGTATGTGGAGAACATCCAAGTTATATTTTAACAGGCTTCTCTTCTAAGATCATTGTATTCTGTAAATTTTTGAGTACTTTTCGAATTATGCTACTACTTTTGGAAAGACATCTGAATGAATGATCTCCGGCATTGGCTATATATACTTATTCCCCAATAACTGGCTTTTCTAACCGAATCCTCTATACAGTATACATTGTACCCTTCTGATACTAACCACAAGTATATGACATGGTGTTAATTATCTCCATTTGTTGCCGGTTTTTCAAATGAACAAGTTGAAGACCTATTTCTACCAACTGATTGCGGAGTTGATCATTCGGACCTTTCAATTCATAAGTTGTTTGGAATTTTACTAACTAGATGCATACTTACCAACCGTGTGTACATTTCGTATCAAGATATTACGATCTTTGAACACTATATCGTGGGGGAATAGAGTCATCGTGATTGTACCAAAAATAAATAAATAAATAAATAAAAATAGTCATCGTGGGACTGTATCAGAAGAATTGGAAAAGAAAAAAAAAATAAAAAAATTGATAACTTCACAGAGTAAAACTAAATAACACTCCAATCACCAAAAATCGCCTATTTTTATTTCCACCCTTAAATTTGTACACACTGTATCAGAAGAATTGAAGAAAAAAAAATAAAATAAAAAAATAAAAAAAATAAAAATAAAAACAACAAATGCTAACATTACAAGCAAAACTAAATAATACTCCAATCACCAAAAATCACCTATTTTTTTTTTCCACCCTTAAATATGTACACACGAGAACCCGAAAAATAGTAGGAAGATAATGAAATCAAGTTTTAAACTCGTCTAACCTATTGTGGCAGTTTTTTTACACACTGATATATTTTCTACAGATTTTTGACATTTTATTTTTTTATTATTTTAGTTTCACGGTATTAGAACTCTTGATATAACTCGTGGCATTTCCCAAACAGGATCTGGCAATTGCAGGGCAGCAAAACCTCCAGCAGCAGCTGCAAATCCTCCTAAAATGAAGGCTGGTAAATTGCTACCTCCAAACAATGAGTCCAATGGTCCACTAATCAAAGTCACTCCCATCTGTTTTTTTTTTTTTTTTTNTTTTTTTTTTTTTTTTTTCCAAATAAATAAAATGCATTTTAGCCTTTGTCTGTGCCTGAGAATCAAACATGAAAATTTGAAAAATCAAGAACTTACTTGTGGAATCACAATTGCAAGATTGAGAAGTCCTAAAGCCAGCCCTGTCAAATATTGCACAATTGTAAAATTACAAAGTTAGAATAATCCATGTTTTGCAGATGCTTCAAGCATTTTAATCAAGTACTTGCCTTGGCCAGTGCCAGTGTCTTTGGAATAGATTGACGCTAGAGCAAATGGGACACTATATGTAATCAAAATTATATCACCACAAAATTCAAGATTAGAAATCTCAATATTGCAGTTTTTTCTTTATATGACAACACTCTGTTTTACTTAAGAGGTGGAGTCGATTACTCACCGCCTGCGGAATCCCGAAAATCGCAAATAGCCCGTAACAGTAAGCCCTCACCTCCGCCGGCGGTGGCTCCACCACCTCTGGCGGGCCCGAACCACCGCGCGCGTGGCCGGCCACCGCCGATATTACCACCGTAAGCACCATGCACCCCGCCAGCATGCCATTCCCAAGACTCCAAAGCCGCTTCACATTCCCCAAAACCCTTATCAACGGCTCCAAAAACAACGACACGAGCCCCATCGTGACCACATGCAACATCAACCCTCTCGACCCAGCCCTCACCCCCATCCCATACAATCCACGCTCCTCCGCG
>BKCP01005405.1:1752115-1772291 GCA_008636005.1 Striga asiatica | reverse complement strand
AAAGAAGTGGTTTTTTAATAGTGTGTTGAAAAGGATAAGGAGTTCGTTCATATTATCCTATTGACTCGAAGACTCATTCATTAGTCTCACCTTGACAAGAGTCCATTCTGTGATAGTGAGCCTGACGTTTTCATCTATAAATAATTTTCTCTATGCATTTAATAAAACATTCTTAACAGAAACAGATAACAAAAATTACAGAAACATACAAACATAATATAAGGACCAAATTTGACTGTAAGTAATTGTCTAACCAAATCAGGAAATCCTATTATTATAGAAATAGGACCATCCATCATATTAAAGCTACACCTAAATTTAGTCCAATTGACCCACGCAATTGTCTAGCGGTATTAGAGTAGTTAGCGGGTATAATCTTTATATGATATAGAAGAGTAGATAATACTTTTATATATATATATATATTATATTGTAAAGTATGATATTTGAGTATAAAATTATGTACTCTAATCATTAACCAGTATAACAAAAACTTACTGATTTTCCTCCCTCTTTAGTACCAAAAAAAATAAAAAATTACTGATTTTAAATATCATACCTAGAATAATCATATAAATATTACTATGACATTAATTTGATATTTAAAAATTGTATAAATATACATCTTTTTTATATCACATGAGGATAGATCAACTAATAATAGAGATTGTCTAACCAAATCAAGGATATTGCAATTTGGATCAATTATAGCTAATTTTAATCCAATTACAATGAATCTAATTACTTCTCAAATATTCCATCTTATCCATGAAGATTATCCCTATACTAATTCTCTAATTAGGAAATTCCAAAAAATAAGGTGAATTATCCAAATTTTTAAGGTGTGTAATCCATTATTCACAATCTGATGGTTAATAGTTAATATCTCACGTAGAACTATCCACGAGTAGGGTCAAATCAAATTTGTCCATAAACATCGTAATCAAATTAATTAAATCACATAGATAGAAACTCACCGCCAAAGGTATGCCGAGGACCGCGAAAAGCGCCAGGGCCCCAATCTTCACGCCGGACGCCGGGTGGTGGGTGGCGCCGGTCAACTCGTGCTGCCGCGAGTGCTCCGCCGCCTTGGTGATCACCACCGTCATCGCCAGGCACGCCGCCAGCAGGAAGTTCACCACGCCCCACGTTTTCTTCACTCTTCCCGGCCACCGCGCCAGAGCCTGTACTCCGAGCGAGGCCGCGCCCAGAACCACCGAGTTCAGCATCAGCCCCAGCGCCCCCGCGCGGACCCCTCGGTCGTACAGCCTGTCGCCGGTGGTCCCGCCGAAGACCTCCCGGGCCATCCAATCAGTGTCGTACAGGAGAAAGGCGAACCAGGCGATCCAGTTGAGGCTTGTGACGAGCATGAGGATCCACATCGTCCTCGGCAAGTCCTTCAGCGCGCCGAATAATTCCCCAAAAACGGGGATTTTCGAGGAGGATGTGGGCGACTCCGGCGCGGCGGCGACGGCGGTCTCGCGGACGACGACGAGGGCAAGGATGGTGACGGTGAGGAGGAGGGCGATGGAGATGAAGAAGCAGGACTTGAGGTTCGCGCAGTAGACGTCGCACGCGCGCGTGTGGGAGAAGGGGAAGATTCTGTACAGGTGTGTGTAGGAGCCGGCGGCGTAGCCTAGCACGTTCCCCACCGCCATGAAGAAGGAGAAGAGCGCGTTCGACGCACTCGTCTTCCGCGCGTTGCCGTGCGAAAGGTCCGCCAGCAACGCCCTGCACGGTCCCTGTAACAGAAAACGAAAACCAAAAAAAATTGCAGAGGAATCTGAGCTAAACGACGCCGTTTCGCAACAGAAATTGGGGGAANAAAAAAAAAAAAAAAATTGGTTCACCTGCATCATATTATTAGCGACGTCGAGGATCCAGAAGCCGACGACGAAGACGGCGATGGCGCGGGGCTTGGCTCCTTTCCCGAGGGTGTCGCCGCTGGCGTGGCCGATGTCGGCGGCGAAGCCGATGAGGAAGACGGCGGTGGCTACGAGGGCGGAACCGGCGGCGATGAAGGGGCGGCGCCGGCCGAACCGGGAGGTGCAGTTGTCGCTGTAGAAGCCGACGATGGGCTGGACGAGGAGGCCGGAGATTGGGCCGCAGAGCCAGATGTAAGCGGCCCACTGGTGGGGGATGCCGAGGAGCTGTACGTAGGGGGTCAGGAGGGAGAGCTGCAGGGCCCACCCAAACTGGACCCCGGCAGCGATGGCCGCCACGAGGACCATCTTATAGAGCGGCTCAGCCGGCGCCGGCGGGGGCGGCGGAGGAGCAGCAGCGGCGTTCTTCGTGGCCATATTTCTATTGATTTATTATTATCTTTATATTTATGTATCTGTAAAGAGCTGTGTGTGGTTAAAACTGAAGTGTACGCCGATATTTATAATGGTTTTGGCGGGNCAGATTTTTGTTCAAGCCTAATAAAATGTAACGTTTGTGTGTTCAAACTTGACTTGTTTGAAGTTCTAAATAATAAATTTTAACATAATTTTTTATATTTTAATTTTTTAATATTGATAAACAAATTTGAACTTAACGAGCTCGATTCGACTTGACTCGTTTACTCAGTAAATTATAGTGGTTAGTAGTTTTGGGGTGGGGGAAGTTAGAGTGGATATTGTTTCATAAGAAAAAAAAAAGAGATAAAAAAAATAGTGCTAACAGGTATGGAGGGGAAAGATAAAATGTTTATTAATGATTAATAAATACGTGATGAATATTAATTTGGATAGTGGTAGGTAAAGTAACGACTAATTTATAATTTAAATATTGCATTGAGAAAAATAGAATGGGAATGCCTAGGGATGATTTAGTGTAAATTACAATTTTAGTACTGTATGTTTTACTAATTTAACTTTTTCGTCCTTTTCGAATTACGGTTTTATTTTCGTCTCATATGTTTGTAAAAAGGTTACAAAAAGGTTCTTTGCATACATAAGGGACAAAATTTGAACTTTTTTTTGTAAAACATAAAGGACCTTTTTGTTGCAAAAAAGACATTTTTGTAACCTTTTTGCAAATATACGGGACGAAAATCAAAAACACAATTGAAGGAGGACGAAAAAATTAAGATAGTGAAACTTACAGGACTAAAATTACATTTTACTCTTTATTTTAATTTTAAAAGTTGTATTAGACGATACGAGAATGGAAAAGAAAATAGATGGATAATCAGTTTTTTCAATTAGAAGTGAAATAAATAAATAAATAAATCATCCCCACACTTCCATATTCTTTATTTTCGTTTTTCATATAAAGTTATCGTTTTATTTATTTGAACAAAAAAAATAAGGAATTACTAATGAATTTTAGTGGGTGGGGGGGGGTGGGAAGGCTTTCCAAGGTCAACTAATTGAAAAATTGCCTAAAAAAATTTAAAATTTCTGATTATCATAATATTATTATGTGTTAGTGCAACATACTTTGACTCAATGTACATATTGGTTACTTTTACATAAATAATGTAATGTAATTATTTGTCAAATGTGTACTTTATCCGTATTCTAATATATATATAAAACATTTGTGTAATATATGGTTAATTTTAATATATATCATTAGAATTACTTGCAAAATTTTATGTACTAAATTTGTTGTTTGTTCAATGTATTCAGTTGTATCAATTGATGAACAAGTAAATTGGTATAATTATATTTATTATATGATGTTTATTTATATGTGATGTATACCAAGCTAATTTTATATAATGGAACACGGTACACTATAAAAAGTTATTCATGTTCTATAAATGCAAAATGTATTTGAAATTTATAACTTGATTATTATGTGTTCATAAATTCAGAAAATATGCAATGTGATTTGTGATATATGTAATAATTGATTTTATTTTTATGCTTAACGTGATTTTTAGAGCATCTCCAATGCATAAATGTTGTTATCACATAAATTTTGACAAATGTCAATTATTTAGATGGATTGTGAACCACATAAGATACTTGTTAAGTTCACAACTTTAAATTTAAATAATTATCTACAATGCACAATACATCAAACATAATACTGTCCACTTGACAAAAATAAAAAAAAAATTATAAATAAGAAACAAAAAAAATTAAATAATTAGATATTTTAAAAATAGTAATAATATTTATCTCTCATCTTTCAATTGGTTGATTAGAATGTGAATGAGAATGTGGATAAACTACATTCTTCTCTACATTGTGGACATTAATTATGTCCACCTCATCACTACATTTGTGATTACATTGTGCATTGCAGTATTAAAGTTAAGACATTGCTAAATTTGTCAATATAAAGTGTAATTTACTACAATTACATTTTACCATTGGAGATGCTGTTATGATATCAATCATGTATTAACTTTTGGAACAATGATTTAGCCTTATTTTTAGAGATTGCTTGATTAAAAATTTTCAATTCTGTGTGACAATAAAAAGGTCAAAAGTTTTTTAAAATGAAAAGAACAATAGGAAAAGCAGTGAGTAATTAAAGGATATTGATTGGTTTTAGGTGCAGTAAATTGCCATTAACTTTTACTAATAAAAGCTCTTTTTTAGTTTGGATAAGTTCATTATCCAAATGAACGTAAGTATGTGGAAATGCTAACTTATCGCGGTGGCTATATTAAAATGCATTTATTAACAATGTTGAGATTCCATAATTTGTTAATTACGTATATTGTGTTAATATTTATCAATGTGAATGTATTAACTTATAAGTTATATCACACAAAAGCAAGAGAATACATGTTATAACAATTAAATTAAAATATAATTTAGTTTTGTAAATCTAAAAATCATATTGAAAAACGATACTACAATCGTTTTACCTTAAATATTTTATTATTGATTAGNAAAAAAAAACCTTCTTTTATATTGTATGTACAATCTTATATTATAGAATGAGATTACATTAATTATAAAGAAATATTTAAAATATTTTAAGAAAATAAAACATAAATTGTTTATTTTCTTAATTTTTTCTAGAACATTATTTAATAATATATGGAGGGAGTATTTAAGAAAAATAGAGAAGAAAAAAAAATCTTTGTATGAAAATGGTCTCATATTTGAAGCGAAAGAAAAAAAAATATTGAGTAAACTTATTTGAAAAATACTACGAGTACATAATAATAAACGTACATAAAGGTATACATAACATTCACATGGAGTGGGGTTCACTTGATTTTTTATTTTTGATAAGACTCATTTAATGTGAATATTATTTACACTTTTATGTACAATATTATGTACTTAGAGCACTTCTCAATTTATTTTTAGGATAACAATACTTGTACATAAGTTGAACTAAAACTCAAATACAAATAAAAAAACGTTTAAAGAATGGAGTAGCCCACATTGTTCATCATCATTGGAAATTCTTTCAAAATTATGTTTGGATTCATATTTCATGATTGCGTGTTGTTCATCTACTGTAATAAAACAAGAATTAAAATATAATTTTAAAATAAAAAATCTCAACTGGTTAAATAGGTCAGCTCAAAAAATATTAAAGTTAGTCTAGAATAATTCAAATTATTCTCCATTATAATTCATTTTTAATCATATTAACATATCCTCCTAATTTTCCACAATAATAATTATCGTAAAAGACAAGTGATCATTATGATTATGATCATATAGCATGTGAACCATTTTGTCTTCCTTGTGATATAATGTTCCAAAATCATGACCGGAGAATTTCTTGTAAGCGAGTCACCTACTTGAGAAAAACAATTTTTGACGGACTAAATTTTGTGTGAATAAAATTTATTTCGTGTAATATATACTTTTTTTTTTTTGTGAGTGGTATATACTTACATTATGGAAGAAAATAAATTAATTATAAATAAAGACACAAATAAATTAAAACATGATTAGGGTAAATAATTATTAAAAAGTAACAACTAAAATCTAAATATAAAATTTAGAACATTTATTAAAAAGATATGATATGAATTTTTTTTCTTTAGAACAATATTTAATATTAATTGGATGGAGTATTATATCAATTGTGGGAGTTCAAAGGCATACATCTCAATTAAAATTCTTAATAAAGTTGGATAATTTTTACAATAATAAAATAAATAAAGTATATAGATAACATTTTAAAACAAAAAAGTATTTTTTTTGGAATTTAGGTGACATTTTAATACTTTTTAAATATAAAATTTTCATTTGAAACTAATCCTAGAAACTTATGTTTGTAAGTGAGATTTGGCTTTAGATTTCATATGTGGTTCACAAAGTTTACTATCTAGTATGTAGACTAATTCAAATTGAATGATAAATTTCTCAAGACTCTTTAAAGCTTAATAAATTTTTAAATGAATGCCTAAGGATTTTTTAAAGTGTTAAAAAATCCAAATATACCAAGATTCTTAAAATGAAAGTGTCCTTGACAATCTCGAATGAATGCACCTCCTAAAACAACCCTTATTAATGCAATTACTCAATCATGTACGAAAAAATGAGATTTATTATTTATATGCATAAGATGAGGTTGCATTTGTATAAAGATTATTTATTCCACGGACTGAAATATGAAATAAAATATAAAAGTGAAACACATAATCTTATCCGGAGTTTTATCCAAACTATATGGATAATATATGTCGTAGACTATGTTTCGTAAACTTAACTGATAAGCTAGTTGACAATTGATAAGTTAGTTGATAGCTTATAAGTTGATTTTGAGCTTATAGCTGATAGCTTACGACTTATGTTTGAAAATGTAGCTTATATGATAAAAGTATTTAGTAAAATTAGCTGATAAGCTAGCTGAAATAAAATATTCAACGAGCTTATTTGAAAAACTACCAAATGAAACTTATGATATAAGATAAAAGTTCATCCTATCAAGTCAAATTTATTTAAATATAATAAACTTATAAGCTAACCAAAGATATAAGTTAGCTTATGATATGTTCGCAAAATATTTTCACTACCCGCAAGTGTACGGTATAGCTATAGTAAGCGGCGAGCAAGGTCGTATTCTACAGAAATTGTTGTTAAAATAATCAAGTACCAAAATATTGACGAATAAATATTATTCAGCCTAACTCAAATTCGAATTGTAATTTTATTCTAAACTAATGAATAATTGCAAAATAAATTCTAATACTAATGAAGGCTTGTTCTAAGATAAATCAAGAATGAGAAAATAGATTCTAGGTTATGCTTTCCTCGGAATTATTCTAGTAGAGATTTCTTACTCATTCAAATCTTATTTAATTCTACCAATCGTAGGGATAATCACTAAATTAATTTACACATTTCTCTTGAACAAGTTAAATCGTAGATATTAATTGTTATCTATCTCCTCTCGGTCTCAAGATGAACAACTAACTCCCATAAGCTCCTAAGATTCTAGTTCCCTAGCAAGATTCTATCAACCTCTCGATCTGTTTAGTCTCTTACGATGAATTTCCCTATTCTAGCAATCAACTATCACCTCTCAGTCTCAAGTCAATCACAAATATGCATAAATACGGGCCATATATTCACACAATTAAAATAAACACAAGAAATTGATAAACGAATGAAAAACCGGAATGAATAAACAAAATTACTTCATAAAATAATCCGATTGCGATCTAGAATCCCTAAAAAGTTTAGCTACTAAACATATTCTCAAAACTCAAAAAATAAATCCATGAGTTCAATGAAGAAGAAAAAGAGAAAAGAAAGAAGAACTATTGTCGCTGTTAGTTCCCAAATCTTCAATATTGACTTCCTCGAATCCCTCGTGTGTTTCGTACTTTCTCTAGGCCTTCAATGGTGTCAAAAGTCCCAAAAACGAGTTCCTCGAGGCTCTTTTATACTGTAGGGCAATTCTGGGTCGAAAAATGGAAGAAATCGCGTAGGAATCCTATTCCCCGCTTAACTAATCTGCGTGTCACACGGGTCGTGTCACATGCCACACGAGTCGTGTGACTTTTCTCCAATTTTCGGCAAACTTCCAGGTTCACACGACCAGTCACACGAGAGAGCACACGAGTCGTGTGAGGTCACACGACCCGTGTGGCAAAACCTTAGTTGCGTCTCTAATTTCCCCAACACACACGACTCGTTTCACCATCCACACGAGTCGTGTGGCCTCTTCTGCACCCGTTTCCGCCGTTTTTCGTCCCGATTCCATTTTCAACGCTTTTCTGGGCATATTTCCTGCAAAACCAACGACAAAAATTACCTCTATCATAGACTAATAAATCAAACAAAATGGTGCACAATCAAACGATAACTATAACCAAATATCACAATATATCACTCATAATGCATGAAAATATGATGAATGTCATTATACTTGCAAACACAATTTTAAAGTAGTTTAAGAAAAAAAAATTCCCAAAATCTATGAATAAATATAGTTGCGGCCCCAAAATTCCCAAGTGTGGGGTTGGTGGGTTGAAAGACAAAGGAGACTTCATTCTAAGGATTGCGATTTCGGTAACGAAAAGTCTTTGAACATGGTTATGGAGTATTTGAATTGTTTTCAAAAAACAATGAACTCGGTTCAAGGTCGCGAAAGTGGGGTAGACAATCGGAGTGATATCAAATGGAGGAAACCGCCGGATGGAGTGTGGAGTCTAGATGTGGATGTTTCATGGGATGACTTAAAGGGCCTTTTTGCCGTTGGTGGAATTTTTCGAGACTCGATGAGGCAGCCGAAGGTCGTGTTTGGTCGAAAAAAGAAGCGTATCAATTCAGTGCTAGAAGGAGAGCTACTTGCTATCATGGAAGGGATTAAAATAGCTAAAGAGAAGAATTTATTTCCCTTCCATGTGAAAACAGACTCTATAGGTGCTGTACAAGCAGTTACAAATCCCACGGAGTCTCTCGGGTACTGTGGAGTGATCGCAGGTGATATTAAGCGAATATTAGATGAGTCGGCTAATTGTTGTATTTCTCATGTTTCTAGAGTAGCCAATCACGTGGCACATGCCATTTCTTCTTTTTCTTCCTTTCACTCCTCCCACTTTGTTTGGGAAAAAGGTGATTTTCCTTCATGGTTATTTAAGCTTGTAACTAAGGACTTGAATTAATATATTATGTTACTTGCTGTCAAAAAAAAATAATTTAAGAATTATTTATTTTACTCTTGTTTAATTTTTTTCTCTCTCGTTTACTTCCTACATCAAAAATTCAAAATGCCATGACCTAAAAAGTATATCTTATGTGGTCCCTAAGATATACATCATATAGCTCTTTGATTTGACTTCCACCTAAAAACATCTTATGTGGTCGTATCTCCATAACTCCATGCGTATGATCAACAAGGCCAAACGGGCAATTGATTGCGCGCACAAACTTACATTCTTCTCGATCACCATAATTTCACTTGTCCAAGACTATGTTTTTAGGCTCAAAGATTATCGAATTTTACGAACAAAAAAGAAGTATTAGAATTGGAAATATATCCAATTATGTTAATTGATTGGAGTTTTGTTATTTTCGAAAAATGAGTTAACTATTAATTTAAAGTTTTAAAAACAAGTTATATCTGACTAAGTACCTATGAGATCTAAAACTACAATTTTGTACCTTAATTCCAATCAGTGTATGGCTGAAATATAGGTCTACTATCAAATCAAATCGGGATTTGAAAGATAGAATTTATCAATCTATATATATATAATAAGAATTACCATTTACCAAAAATAGTAGCAAAAAAATTGGTCAGAATTTAATGCAGCCTATAAATAGTAAGTTTTATTATTTTTCTTATTTTACTTTAAAAATCATACAACATTAAATGCTACCTTAAATTTCGGGCTTTAGTTCATTTTATTATTTAAAAAATTCGGCTGATTTATTAAGTGTGTATTTTTTTAATTTTATTTTTTTCTTAGAAATAACGAACAACAGTAAAATCTCGGTCTCTATATTTATAAAATTTCAATTCAAAATATAACAAAGGTTTTAAAATCTCTGTCTTTATATTTGTGCTATTAAAAAAAATATTGAACGCTAAAATTATTCTTTAAATTGCATAATCAATCAATTAATCTTAATTTTTTTAAAAATTACTATGTTTATTTTTTATTAATATGCATAAAGTAAAAATAATTAATTTATCTTTAGATATATAATTTATAAACTCAATATACTATCATTTGGTGTAGGCATTTATTATATGAATCATAAAATTAAATATATTTAAAGAAAATAAGAAAATTTCTTCGGATCAATCGGGTGATTGAATTGGGGTACTGCAACGGTTGATTGAATTGCTTTTAGGCGATATTTAAAAAAGTCAAAAAACTTGACACAAGTAGGTTGGTCCCAGGTGACTAAGTTATGTATCAGTTCGATCACACCAAATCAATTATTGAACCTAAATATAAATTTAATATTGAAAATATTTTATTACATGAATGTGATGTAGTCCAAACTTCAAATAATCGTATTAACAATACTTCTACGACAACATGTTTAATGATTTATGAATATTTATATATCATTTTATTAATATTTATGTGAATTAAATAATATTTTATTACAATATTTATTAATGTACAATAAATATAAAGTTTTCAGAACCGGACCGTCATCGAAACAATCAAACTATTTTATTAAATCATTTGTGATTTATTTAGATTTTAATTTATAAACATTTGAATATATATATACATATATATATATATAGTACTTTTTGTAATAAATTTAAATAAAATGCGTTACTTAGATATCTAAACAATTTATAAATTCAAATATTTAACCTAATTGATAAATAATTTATAAATCTCTATTTTATTTAAATATGTAATTTTATTTAAAATAATTTTAATTATAAAAAAAAATTATTTAGAAATCGTATCGATCCTACCAGTCCAACCGACTAGTGTTGACGGATTCGAGAGCAAATATTTTATTCAAGCGAACTATACTGGTTATAAATCGGTTCTCGGTCCATCCGGTCGGACTGTGTCCAACCCGGTTTAATTTAAAAACAATGGATAAATCATGATTAATGTTATTTATATATTTAATTTTTAATACAATCATAATATTGTTTTTCCGTGCATTGCACGGGCCACGCACTAGTTTGAAACCAAATCAGTTTAAGATTTTAAAGATTTTATCAATTGTAAGAATATTCTTAATAAGTAAAGACAAAAGAAATACCAAAATATAAATAAAAACTGAAAAAATAAATGGACCCATGAATTGTTATTAAAATATCGTTTTTAATCTTGTACGCATCGATACAAAAATGTAAGTTTTTGTCCATCTCTTTTCTTTATTTTTTATTTATATTCAAATTGTTTAATATTTATAAACTTTAATATTTTAAAATTGATGTGTCGTTCAAACATGTATTGAGGTTTTTCATATTTGTTTCAGTTTTTATCTATATTCGTGTGTTCTTGTTTCTTTCTTAACTAATATGTTTGGAGTAATTTTTATCTATATTCATGTGTTTTTATTTCTTTCTTAAGTACTATGTTTGGAGTCTTGAATCGAGAGTTTTTAGATGTTATGTAATTGCTAGATTTAATATTTGAGTCCCAAAATTGATAGTTAACCAATCTTTCGAATTTTATGAATTAATAAATTATATTTTTCACAAATCGAATTAATTAATAATGAATCCATTTTTCTGAACCGTATAAAACTCCCAATTGATTACATATGCTGCATCAATTGGATATGTGCCATATTCTGGAAGTGACATATTGTTCAAATAACACTCGAACAGTTTATAAAATAAAAAACTACAAGAAATTAGATGATATAAAGATTTTTTTGTCAACTAAGTGATACACGTAATAGTTATCAAGTGGAATACAAAGTAATGGCAGAATATTATATTCAGTTGCCATTTGCATAAAAGAGCGAATCTACATAACATCTTTTTCATCACAACCTCATCGACCGATGTAATAATATCTATGATCTAAAGACATTCGATTTGGGTTTACAAATTGAATTAATAATAGAAAGTGGGTATATATAAAGTATATTTATATTCTGAAAGAATAATTTCTTTTCTTTTTTTTTTCTTTTTTTCATTTTTTGGCCTGCTGTGTGACCGTCTATCCGTAAGGTTCCTTTCTTAATCATATAAGTATTTGAAATTACTAATATACATCATTTTCAATTTTTAGGTTGGTTGTAATAGCTTTTAATAGGAATAATATTGAAATACAAAGAATAAAATTACTGTTATACCTAAGTTAATGGACGGTGAATGTTTAATTAGAATCGGCATTCTATTATTATTATTATTTTTTTTTTATTTGTTTGTGTTTGTGGATAAAAAAGGATAAAATGCTGTGCCATCTAAATCACCGTCATGCTATTTTTCTTTTACCCGGAATTTAATGTTTTTTAGCAGAATTTGGAATAATTCTATTTATGCTTGAATGGCCGTATATGATAGCATGTTGGTGCAATTATTGCTAGGTGATATAAAAGTGAGTGCTATTTTTTATTTTTAATTAATTTTTTTAATGGAAAATATCTTCCCTATTCGATGTAATCATGTAATCACTCGCCTAAAAATAAATAACATTCCATTTTTTTATATTAATTATTTATTATTTTAGACTTTTTTTTTTGATCGGTTATTTTAGACTATTTTTCAATCATACTAGTAGTGTAGGAATTGAAGTATGCAAGAGTAACAATCAAAATATAAAATAAAAATGAAATCAGTAATTATAAGAAATGTCGATTGCAACTATAAGAATTGGGAAATTCTATAGAGATTGATACTATCCATAGATTGGATTACCGAAACTATACAATTTGATTGTTATTTAACTAATACGAGAAAATAGATTAATTCAGGGAAAAGTAAAATAATTTAAAATTATTTTTATGAATTCATATATTTTTATTTGTTATCTATCAACCATTGAACAAAAAAAAAATGTTCAATCAAATATTATCCACATAAATTGTTTCTACTAAAAATAAGTAAAACATAAATTTGGGTTTCAAATCTTCACCGACAAATGGATAAAAATGGGTTACTGCTTTCAGTTTTGCTTAAATGAACTCACTATAGATTTGAATTAAATATGAACTCCCTTCATTTCTATTTTAAGAGTTTACTTAAACACAATACATAGACTTCTGTAGCACCTTATAAAGTAGTATTAAATGCCATTCAAAGGTTTCATTAAAGATTTTAGGGGTTTGATTAACTTTTTTTTTTTTTACCAAAACGACAGAGTTTGATTAACTTAGATGACGTCCATCGTTAAAACGAATTTGGGTTTGTGAATGTGAAATTGTGTATGTTAACCTCATTTAGTTCATAAATTATTTTGTTAGGATGTTTAACCGTTACATCAATTAAATATTTATATTTTTGTTATGAAATATCATATTTTTGGTTATATTGATTTTCAAAATATGACACTACATAATAATAATATTAATGAATACTCGTTCAATAAAAAATGATTATGTTAAGTTGTCTAATCCTTAAACAAAAATGTATTTTTGCAAATAAAAACATATTTAATTATCCAATAAAATGTTATTTTATTATTTATATTGTATTTTATAATATAACATTTAAGTGTGAAAATATATAAATATGCTGCTAGGGTATGCTACTTAACCATGTCTAAACAATGAACTAGTATCATTGTTCAAAAGGTGTAAGACTCGTTTGGACTCATATTGGTGGTTTAGTATAAAACTAGCGGATTGAATTTATATATATATAATTGCTAGCTAAGCAATAAATTTTACTTAATAAATAAAACCTAATAAATTTTACCTATGTGTCAAATCATTAATAAAACCTAATAAATAGAATCTAATAAATTTTATTTATGTGGCATTAATACACCCAATCTCATTAATAATAAAATATTTTATTACATTTTTTTGGGTTAATTAAGACAAAATCCATTATATTTTATGTTAATTGATTAATAATTATATTTTTTATTGAATAATATAATAGTTAATATTAAAATTAGTAATTATATTTTACACTAAATAATATATGAAAGTTACATAAAATTATATTTTACACTAAAATCAATATTTTTTTATATGATGAAGCGATTTTTTATTAATAAATTAATTTTTTTTATGTCATAGTAAAATTTCTTAAAATCACATAAGCAATTATTGCAATAAATGTAATATTTTTCAGCTAGTTAATTGGTCATAATCACTCAAAATTATAAAAAGTATATATTTATTACATTTTATGCAATCAATATAGTGATTCGTATACAATTAAATCGTGTGTACTATTTATTTTAACCAATGATTAAATTTTAAAATATAATACTATTATATAATTTATAATTTTAATATTATATACATAAATATAACTTATAATACTATATGTTTGAAATATAATACAATTATATAACTTATAATTTTTATATTATATACATAAATATAATTTATAATATTTAATTTTATTAACATCTGTGCAAATGCACAGAATCGAATACTAGTCGTATTTTGACACGTCAAATTTACTATCTAGCTTTGTTTGTTGCAAAAAATTATATGATTAATTAGCTTTTGTGGTTCAATTGCGAATTTTTAAAAAAAAATCAATAGAACAACGTTTTGAATAAATATGATTCATACAACAACACGGCAACAAAAAAATTTTACAAACCATTATTTAACAAATATTAATTTACAAAAGTATAATATAATTTGCTGACTAAATGAGTCATTAAAATCTGCTATCAATTATCGTTATAATCAAAATGTAGCCATAGTAGCTTAAACTTAAGTAAGTATGGTTTTACATAACAATGATCTTTTATGTTAATAAATTGGATGAAATAATTATTGATATTCACTTGTGAGTTGTCTCACATCGTTTATATAGAGAAAATATGCTTAATTTATAAGTCTAATGAACTACTCTTCTTTTCACCAATTGATTTTTGGGATGCAACCTTACTTGAGCTTCATTTGAACTAACCTTCTTATGGTGCGCTTCACCTGTATGAGACCATACTCGTTTTGGCCCGTTGGACAATAATATCATAAGAGCATCATTTGGTATTAGCAATTTGATTTAGTAACCAAATTAAAGCATTTGAAACCCAAGTCTTACACAGCTATGTAATTGTAATCATCATTATTATCCATTTATGGAAAGTTTACAAGAATAATTAAAGGCACGAGCATATTCTTCCATAAATCACGTTGGCGATTTATTTTCTTTATTTTAATATTCCATCCGGTTTGCTACGTACATTAATTTCAAAGCGTGTTTGAAATGTCTTTAATAATATGTAATTTGGATAAAGTTTGGTGAGATTATCTCAATCAGCACTAATGATGTTCAATGGTTTAAATTTAAATGAATAATTATAATTGACAATATTTGGGCCACTACTTAATGAATAACTATAAACACGTCCAAAGGTTATAGTTCTCAATAACTATATAAGTTTTGATATGGAACCAACGGTTGGCTCCATAGTGGAGTCAACCTTCTATACCAAATAAAAAATATTTTTTAATTAATAAAAAACACAATTAGTAACCACTCAATAAGAAAAATATTATTTCTAGTTAACAACTACTTAATAAGAAATTACAATTAATAACAACTAAACTACAATGAAAATAAAAGCACTTACATTTTAAAATTTAAATTTAAAAAAATAAATACTAAAAAAATTGTACTGTTTTTTCAAATTATATAAACTACTTAGTCGCATAAATTATTATTATTTCTAATGTTTAATTAAAATGATTCAAAGAAATTTTAAATGATTTAAATGATATTACAAATATTTTGTAGTATTTATTTTTTATTTAAATTATAAAATATAACAACTTTTACTTTTTCAATATTGTTATATTTCTTATCAAGTAGTTGTTGATTGTATTTTTTTATTTAATAATAAAATATGATATTTTTCACTTACTATGTATAGAAGGTTGGCTTCATTATATAGTCAACAGTTGGTTCCATTATCATACTCCTTAGGACTTTGCTTTTAGACAAACTTAAAAATTTTATATCTATATCTATATAATGTACCAATCTTTATTACCATAATTGGCATGATTTTCGGCGGTAATTTTTTTTGTCTATATTTGGATTTAAGTAATATTTATTTATAAGCAAATCTTATGTAGGAAAAATATAATTAATTCTTATACACTCAATGACTATTACCCATTAACTACAAATTGGCTTAAATTGAATTTTGACCGTAAATTTATTAGATATATTTTCAATAAGATCTTATATTAATTTAATAGTAATTTATTGACATAATTCAAAAAATGATTATGAAAGTTTATTTGATTAAATATATTATCATTTATGGTTATAGGTATTAATTTAATTAATTATATTCACTATTCAGAAGTACTTAAAATATTTAATAAAATAATTTGAATAACTATGTTTAAATCATATTAACTTAATAAATAATTAAAAATATTAATAAAAGTTTCTAAAATGTAGCCAATTTAATTATAAAAATGTACATTCCCATTGAATATATCATATGCAGTGATAATACTATTGAAAATTTAAATAATATACAAATAAAAATAAAATTTGATGGTCGGGTGCAATTCAGAAATATAAATTTCACCTTAGAAGTATCTATGTATATAAAAAAACTATCAAGTTTTTAAAAATATATATTTTTTATTGTATACTATTTTATAAATAAAAAATAAGTTAACAAAAAAGCAATGTATAATAATTTAAATTATAAAACTTGGTAATTATGGAAATATATAATATATCTAAATATTCAAATAGATACTATGTAACTCATTATATAGGTTGAAAAAATGAATTAAATAAATAAATATAGATAAAAAATCAAAACATAAAAGAAATATTTAATCATAAAAATGTTGCAGAAGGATTAAATTTACTAAAAATAAAAATTTATTTATCAAAGTTTTTAAATTTAATGCACTTAATGATTATAGCGAAAGATAAGTATTATGGGTTTAACGTTGGTCAATTATCAAGTAATGTGCAAATTATGAATTGTTAAAAAAATAAGACTATGATAAACGATAATTTTATAAGTACAAAAAAGTAATTTGTATGCAAATATCATATGATATTATACATTTATAATATTTTATAATCTTATAAATAATAGAATTTAAAAATAGTAAAAAAACTACAAATATATATATATATATATATATAAATAGAAATTCAATAATAGTAAATAAATAAATTTTATATTATTATTGAATAGAATATGTGGAAAATATAATTTCATATTGTCTTAAATAATTTTATAATATTTAGATAAAAATATTTTTTGTATTGCACATGTGCATCGCACGGGTATCAACACTAGTGTATTTTATATATATGTTAGATAAGATTTTGATGGTTGATTAGGATAATATAATAACAATAAAAGTAACATATCTATATATATAATTGCTGACAAATTAATTAATAAAAATGATTTTAGTTTCCTGGCAAAAGACGTTACAAATTTTTCATGATTAATCTAATGTTTTTTTTTTCTTTTTATTTATTCAACTTCATTTAGTAACATAGTTCGCCCATTTTTAGTATGTATTGTAGAAAACCGTTACTAGAGCTGTCAAAATGGGCCGGCGGGCGGGCTGGCCCGTAGCCCGCCAAAACCGTTACAAATTGACAGCTCTAACCGTTACAAATTGGCGGGGCGGGCCGGCCCCCGGGCCACGGACCAAATTGACAGCTCAAAAAAACTACAAAATATATATATATATATATATATATACATATATATAAATAGAAATTCAATAATAGTAAATAAATAAATGTCATATTATTATTGAATAGAATATGTGGAAAATATAGTTCCATATTGTCTTAAATAATTTTATAATATTTAGATAAAAAATATTTTTTGTATTGCACCTGTGCATCGCACGGGTATCAATACTAGTGTATTTTATATATGTTAGATAAGACTTTGATGGTTGATTAGGATAATATTATAACAACAAAAGTAACATATCTATCTATATAATTGCTGACAAATCAATTAATAAGAATGATTTTAGTTTCCTGGCAAAAGACGTTACAAATTTTTCATGATTAAATAAATGTTTTTTTTTTCTTTTTATTTTATTCAACTTCATTTAGTAACATATTTCGCCCATTTTTAGTATGTATTGTAGAAAACCGTTACTAGAGCTGTCAAACGGGCCGGCGGGGTGGGGCGGGCTGGCCTAGAAATGCTGGCCCAACCCGCCCCCACCACGGGCCGCGGGTTTGGCGGGCCAGGCCCGCCAATTTTGTTTTTTATTTTTTTAAGTTGTTTTAATTAACATATTAAAATATAATACCTCAAAAACTCTAACCGTTACGAATTGACAGCTCTAACCGTTACAAATTGGTGGGGAGGGCCGGCCCGGCCCGCGGGCCACGGACCAAATTGACAGCTCTAACCGTTATAATTATTTTAGTTAAGTGTATTATATATTTTTTAATATTTAGTTAAGTGTAATTATATATTTTTTAATATTGTATTATATAATAGTTAATATTAATACCAACTAATAATAATTTGCAATAAATGTCATATAGAAATTACATAAGTATAAAAATATTATTATCATTTCTTTTTAATTAATATTTAGTATCCCTAGAAAGATTTTCTTGTACAAACTGACCCCTTCCTCTTCCTCGCGAAAACCTAATCCCTATATCCGCCAGCGAACTCTCAAATTAACGCTCATCTGCCTTCCAGGCGACGGTGGGGACCTAGCCAGTAGTCGCCTTTGACTGCTCGGCCCATCCCTGACCTCGTGCTCCTCCGATTTTTTTGTGTCTTGGTGTTCTGCGGGGGTTGTCCCATGGTCGTTTTCGCCTCTTCTGGGCGGGCTTTGCGGGCTCTGTCGCTGGATTCCAATTTTTGTGGTGAATGTCGTAGCCGCCAGAGCCACGCCCCATCTAACGACACTCGCTCCGCCTGACTGCAGACCAGAAGACGCGACCAGATCCCACACAACCACTCCAGAGATGGCGACGTTGTTCAAGAGGAGACCTCATCGTGATAGTGAAGATGAAGCTAGTGTGGGATGCTTGCGATAGAGGCTCGAGCCCTAAATAAGATTTTGGGGGACCGAGCTGCTCTCACCTCCTCGGTTCTCTGGGGCTGGGGACGGAGGGGGGGCGGAGCTTCCGTGCTCGGCTAGTGGTGTTAGGCGAGTTCGGGCAGCACCGATGGGGGGAGTCGGTTCGTGGTTCCTCTAGTTGAGGGTGGGTCGATTTTGGTTTTGATTCGAGGCTCACGTTCGGCTTCTGTATAGGCATCTCAGCAATTTCGGTTGCGATCCCTTGGGCTTTGGATCTTTATTCGAATCGGTTGTTCTTTGCTGGTTCGGCCCGTTTGTATTGCTGAGGAAGGGCTTTGTCTGCTGCTAATTTAGTTTAATTGTTTTCGTCTTAGTGTGTTGTTAGTATGTGTTGCTTTGCCTTGTGTTTTGGTTGTGTTGTTTGTGTTCGTGTTGTTTGTCTTGTGTTTTTTGTCTGTGCCGTTGGCCTCTGTGAGCCCGCCAGTGTGCGGGGATTATCCTTTGGGGATCGTTCCTATTCTCCTGTGGGGAGCTTTGTATTGATTTGTTTTAGTGTTTGTTGTGTCGGTTGTGTTTGAGTCTCGTCTTTTGGTTTATAGCTTGGTTGGTTGCGGTTTTAGGCGGTCTTCTGACCTGTCCTTCCATTTTTTTAGTTGTTGGCTGTATTATTCAGCTATGGGCTGTAATTTGGCACATTTGTGCGTTTTGATTTATAATATTTTCTATTTTTTTGGAAAAAAATAAATAAAGAAAGAATTATGTTGGATCAATATGTACGTATCTGTCTTCCGGAAATGATAAAGAATGACACGAGACGGATCATATGAACAAGTTGTTTTCCAGATAATAACGACAAATGGCATGAGCGGATCATGGACAATCATGAAATCAACTATCTTGAAATCAATGAAATCGAAGAAAGAAAGTGTAAAATTGATCAAAGTCGAAGCACGTAAAATACGTGTAAAATTGATCAAAGTCGAAGCACGTAAAATACGTTCTTTGTAAGACTAAACTTTACTAAATTAATGCCCACAATTTTTTTTTTTGAAAAAAAAAAGTCTCTAGGATACGGCTTTTGTCTTGTGTGTAGTCACTTTAAATATACAAGATTTCGGCGAACTTACTCATGCATAAAACTATTTAAGAAATAAATGAAAAAAAAAAACATTATAAGA
>BKCP01005405.1:1740386-1751802 GCA_008636005.1 Striga asiatica | reverse complement strand
AAAAAAAAAATAAAAATAATAATAATAATAATAATAATAATAATAATAATACATTTTTATTAATTTCATTATCCACACGTAAAATATAAGAATGAATGTCATATTTGAATTTTATCATCACTATCCATATTCCTATATTCCTAAATTATTATGTAGATATTACGTTCTTTTTTAATTGCTATTTTTTTTAGAAACAATAGACTTATGTTAATAAATAATTGAAATTACAAACTAAAAAACAATACTACAATAAAAATATCAGATTTTAACAAAAAATTTAATAGTAAAATGTTCCAATAAAAATTTCAATGAATATTATAATGATATAGATTTCATTGGAAAATTCCAACGAAAATATTGAAATGAGTTTTCCATCGAAATTTTAGTTAAAAATCGATGATTCCGACAGTCATTTTTTCCAACGGTTTATTGCGATTATCCCTAATAATTTTCGTTGAATTTTTTTAGTCATATTTCAAATATTGAAAAATTTATTGTTGGAATCGTAAAAATTCAACGAAAATTTTAATGAAAAATTTATTAAAACAAAATATTTTATTAGAGTTTATGTATGAACCAGTTGGAAAATTTAAAAAATAGCATTGAAATTGATTGAGATTGTTGTTGGAATTTCACTGAAATATATATATATGATCAGCTGGAATATTTTCATTGAAATTTTATTATTTTCTTATAGGACAAGTAGAACAAATGAATTAATCAACTAATTAAGTCTATGGGGTATACTCAGTACTCATAGTCATAGATGGTCTAAAGCTGCAATACTTTATAATTACTATTATTTTCATACTTTTGCTATTTTATCTGTCTTTTATTATATAACCTTTTCATACTCTAAGATTTATCATGAGTATACAACTGAACATAGTTTAAAATGATAAATAAACAAAAACAGAAAAAATCAACCTAAAACCGAAGGGTGTTTATTTTTGTAATGATCTAAATAAAGATCACCACCCATCATAACTTAAATTTTAATAAATTGCTGTAATTATAAAATGTTTAGCATTGTAAAAGCCCTTATAAAGTACATTAAGATGTAGTAATATGCTATATTAAAAAAAAAAAATTGTAATATATATATATATATATATATATATATATTTTAGTAAAACCCTTGTAATCTAAGCAAAACCCGTGTGAACATGATAGAAGTAGATGTAGAACTACTAAAGGACAAATAAAAGACCATAATTTTGAAAGTCTCCGTAAATCACTCGCCGAAAGTGCAAAATTGTGTAGGTCAATTACAAAGTCCATATTTTTAGCTGCTGATGTCATTACATGAAGTAGATGCTATCACCTCCACGTAATATTATATAAAAAAATCAAGGGAAAATTAGAATAGTAGTTAAATTGTGAGTTTAATTATAAAAATCGAGTTAACAGCCGATCGAACTCGTACATTAAATAAATTAATCGAACTTGCTTGCAAATAACTCATTTTTTATTTCTTTTATTTTTTAAGGATTTTATTTTACAACTCAAACAGCTCGTTTTATGTTTAGTTGTCAAGCCCAGCCTAGCCTAAACTGAACGTTGGGCAAGCCTTTGACTCGTTTATTAAACGAACACCAAGATTAACATGATCTACTCAACTCAACTTCAATAGAAACATGTACTGAAAATTACCGAAAATATTATAGCTTTAGCTGTCATAGTTCAGTAAATATAACCCAAAAAGGAGAAATATATTGGGAAAAGAAAAAAACTATGACAGTAAATATAACCCAAAAAGGAGAAATATATTGGGAAAAGAAAAAAAAAAAAAATGGGTAAAATTCCAAATTTTAACTCTACCACCTGAAAGCAATACATCAGCTGAAACTCAAAGAACGCATTAAAAACTAAAAACTAAAAACACAACAACTTCCCATTTACGACAAGCTACAAACCTCACATTATGCAAATACAAAACAACACAGACAGCCAACAAAAACAAATTTACTGTCACTCTATACAAAGAACCCGAAAATCCGAACCGAACCCGGTAAAGATCCGTCTTTTTTACCATTTTGCCCCTCAGATCATATCGACCCTGTCAATGACATCCAAAGCCTTGATTCGGTCGATTTCGAAATCGATGACTGGGACAGAAAACGGCCTCCTGACCGAAAACGGGTCCCAATTCTCGCGAGTCGGGGAGTGATTGCTGCTTCTGCTCAGCCGGTGGTTTTTGCACAGAAGCCTCGTTTTTGAAGTATCGAATTCTTGGCTTTTGCTAATGCCGGGCGTTAGCTTACGTTTGCTAACGGCATGGAGCATTAGTTGGTCTTCGACCGAAAGGCCCGTTGAGGGCGAAACAGGCTTTTGGGGCGACAGCTGGAGGAGGGCCTTCTGGTTGGGGGAGCGGATGGGGGATTTGGGCCCGGGCCCGGTGGAGGCCCGTGATTGGGCTATGAGGTGGTGGAGCCATACCACGAGGTCGAGTATGTGGGCCTCGGTTTTCTCCCTGTCCGCGTGGTGGAGGGTCTCGATTCGGAGGAGGTCCGTGTGGCCAGCTGGCTGGCGGCTCATATCGGATCTTGATTTGGGACGAGTAAATTTAGTAACTTGCAATAGTAATTGTACAATACAAAAGGCCCTTGTTGTTAAACGAAACGAGCAGCTCGTCGAGTTCGGCTCGACTCGTTTGATAAACCAGCCGATCTCCAGCTCTCGTTTCGTTAACGAGCCAGACTCGGCTCAATAAGGCTGGAGAAGAGAATTTTTATATAATTTTCTATAATTCGGCTCGCTGATACTGATAAACGAGCCGAACTAGAGTTCGATTTCTGGCTCGTTTACTTAACGAGCTGAGCCGACTCGGCTCGAGAAGAGAATTTTTATATAATTTTCTAAAGTTGGGCTCGATAAGACTCAAGAAGAGAATTTTTATGTGATTTTCTATAATTCGGCTCGTTAATATTGATAAACGAGCTGAGCTCGAGCTCGATTTCTGGCTCGACTCGTTGTAAAATAATAAAAAAAAAAATGGAATCTTGAAAATGTCAAACTAACCCGGTGTTTGCCCATTCTCCGACCCATCCAAAGCCGTGGTGGAGCCTGTTTATAACATTATTTTATGCCACATAGTCAAAAAGGTGCACCAAATACAGAGCAATTTGCTCTAAAAGACATCGGGAGCTCGTATAAGAAGTAAAGAATTATTTAAAAATGTCACCTTTTGAAGTTTAGTAGTCTTAGTATAGAAAGTCCAACCCATATATGTAACTCACAATAATAAACGCCACTTGTTAGCTTCTTTTTTTCTGAGGACCCTTTTGAGTATTTGTTTGTATTGTAACACTTACTGGGTCAACGGGTTGGGGTCTTTCTGTCTTTTCTTTTTCAATCTTTTGTAGTTTTCACAAAGAAATAATGGAAAAAGACAATAAGGGGACACGAAATATGATATAATATAAACAAATTGAGTTCCCGGCATATTGTGCAACTCAGCCTTCATTAAACTCAACAAGAACAAGGACTTTTCATGAAAAAAGGGACCAAGAGAAATCTTAATTTCATTAAATGCAATCGAGTTTAACAGAGAAAGCAACTTTACTTGGTTGTGTTAGTGGCCATTGGGACCAGCCATTGCAGTGTTTTCTCCATTTCTGCTTTGATTTGTGGGACCGTTAACTGTAGAATGTTAACATAAGAAATTTTTTCATCGGTTTTTTCGAAATTGCAAATACTACATTTAAAGTGTCGTGAAAAAAAACAAAAGTACCTCTTTCGTGAGCTGAAAATATTGTAATTTGGAGCGCAAAGCAGATTTTATATTCGGCGGCAGTCCTTGATACAGAGCATCTCTAGTGCTCGGTGGCACCGAATTAGATCTCGTCACCTGATTTATTAAAATTACAGACAAAATGAAAAAATCGAAACTATTAAGATGTGGCAAACATTAAAAGGAACATTCCAAAGATACTTCACAATAATTGGAATGGCGAACTCACGAGCGTATCGATCTGGTTGATGATATTTGCATAGTGCAACGAAAGTCCGGCAGATCCTAATCTCTGGTGGTGGTTTTTTACTGGAGTTTTTCCATCTTTAACAATAATAATTCGAACATAATTATTATTAAGAAAAAATATAACATATTATCTATGACTGAACCAAGAGAAAATACAAGAGCATTCAAACATTTACCGAACAATAAACATAACTGTTTACATAAGAAAAAAAGAGGAAAAAAAAAAACAAATGTTTAGTAGCATGTGAAGGATGTTCAACAAATGAATTAACATACACAAATTACATTTTACATGGAAAAAAATTAAAAAAACAAATCAGTGTAGTTAACTAGTTTGAAGTACATTGATTCATACCACTATTACCGAATGCCGAATGGATCTCCAAATGCAGGAAATGAACTATGTCCACAAGCTTCTCCATCACCTTAATATAATTTAAAATTGTAGCTGATTACCTTGGTGCTCAGAATAAATTAATGTATTACATGAATAATCAAGAAAAACTACCTTTGAGATTCGGCCGAATTCATAATAATATATGTAGAAATACCTATTATCTTTCGTAGTTACCAGAACTCTTAACGGTGCTGTGACAAAGGTTTGTATTTTCTTAACAAGTATCCCTTTGTTCTGAATGCTTATAAAATATGAACAATATCAAGAGGATATTCACAAGATAAATTGGTTATGATTAAAATTCTATTATATATATGTACATAAGTTGTGTGAGATTTGTACATCTATAATAAGCAACTACAAACACATAAATTACAGAAGAATAAGTAGTGAAATTACTACCTCCTCCAAAACCTTTGACCACAATGACTTTTTCTTCAAACTCTTTACATGTTTCTTTTGGCTTTTCAGCTCTGCACGTAAAATTGCGAGGCTGTCTCCTTCAGGGGACCAACAAGGAAAAATTAGGAGAGTAAAAAATAGAGAGAATGATGTATCGGCTTTTATTCAAAATGTTATAAATTTAGGTAAAAGATAAGGAGAGAAAATAATAATAATAATAATAATAATAATAATAATAATAATAATAATAATAATAATAATCGCCATACGTACACAAAGAAGAGTCCACCAGTTGATAATAGCCTTTAGAACGCCCAATATCAACAAAATGATGGATCTCTCATTTAAAAGAACATCAGATTATACATGGATATGAAGAACTTAGAACCAGCACCTTCATAACCGACTTACTAAGCCAGAAAAACATGTGGGAAAAATCACAAGTACAACCTAAAGAGGACTTAACAAATAAAGTCATCAGCAGAATGAAAAGAAGAACGTAATTATGATCGAGATTAAGCCGCCGCCACTCAATAATTATCAACAAATCCAGTCGAGAAAGTAACGAATCGAGCAGAAGGATTATTAATAGGACACCTTCATCACGTGTTACAAAGTTAAACCATAATATATCTAAAACCTTTTGGCACGTGAACAGAATTCTCCTAGTTTTCAGATCATATAAAAAACATGAAAAAATAAATCAGACAGTTTATTGAAAAAAAAAAATAAAAGAAAAGAAAAGAAAAACCATAAAAATAGGATTAAATCAATAACAAATCCACAAATAATTACCTCTCTGTGCAGAACTCGAGTTCTCTTCTTCTTGAGCCTTGCGCCTACAATCCTGTTCAAATCTGTCCAGTGCATGCATTTCATGGTACAACTCCTGCGAACCTAAACATATTAAATACACTTTCCAAAGTTCAAATGCACCAAAATAAACTTTAAATCGTGAGATAACTTACAGCCGTGTACTGAACCAACGTCATCAACTGATGCATATCAGCTTCTGCTGCTTCTTTCAACTGTTTGAGAGGCGTGAGCTCCATTTCAATTCTAATTTTTTGCAAAAAGTGAGCTACATATTACACTGAGATGAGGAACTACATGAAATAAAAGAGAAAAAATCGGGTGCCACTAGTTACTTCTCGAAATAACGGTCCAAGTAGTGCCACTGGGGATCCTTACAGCGATTCCCAAAACGAATGACTTCACCAGAAAAGACTTTCAACTCATCCCTGATAATAATCGTAAAGCATATTCCAATGAGCACCATAATAACCACATGTCATCAGATCACATTAACTGATTAAACAATAATTACAAAAACTATACCCCTGAGGTTTACCTTAATTGAAAAAAAAAATCCAGTAAAAATCACAGACTTAATGTATATTTACTAACTACTACAATTCTCGTGTATTACACGGGTACTTGTTAATTTTTTTTAAAAAATTAAATAATAATAACAACAAAAATTATTTTAGTTTTTAAATACTTTTTTGAAAAAATATATTATTATTTATATTTCAAATGACACCGTCACTTACAAGACTTACCATCTTATAATATAATTTTTTTAATTTATATGACATAAAGTTAAGTGTTTAAATAACTTTATTTTTTTGAATTAATATTAATATGTAATTTAATTTTAATTTTATAGATAAATAAAATTATTTATTTATTTTGTATGTATAATATAGATGTCAAATTGAGGATCATCAAGACAGGATTAATTTGATATACTATATATAAAAATATTGTTAACGAATAATAAATTTATTGACTTCTAAATATATCTATAATTCAAGTTAGTAAATTCTTTATAATTCTAAAAGAAATATGATGAAATAAGAAAGATTAGGAAAAAATTATACCTTATAAACCACGTCTACAATATGAAATGATATTAAACCATAATTAATGCTATTAAAAAGGACCACAAATATCCACTATATTTATGGATATTTCAAGCCTAGTTACTTTTGGATTGGAAATAACTTAAAATCCTTCCAAGCCAAATAACAATGCTTAAAAATTTGCCACATAGGATTCCGAAGCGTGCGAGTCTGCCACTTAGGCTCAGCACATTCGAGAACTATATATAGGGGGGATTTAAGGCGATAAGCTAAACCTCTGGGTTAATTTATAAAAAAAAACCTTTCTTGAAAGTATTTATAAAGACCTCTTGTCAAATGCAGCAATTCTTAGGAGTTCATCCATGTCCCTCGATATCAATCGTTGTACGCCTTCAGAAGGGAGCACAACCTCTTTTAGATGCCGAATATTTTCGCTTGAAAGGGAGTTCATCAGATTACTTCCCTTGACGATCGTGTTTGCCACCTCAAATGCCAGAATCGAGATTGCGATACCCTTAGTAGTTATCCCGGATGCAAAACCACCGCTAAGGTTCAAATTAGTCATGCTACTACCAAGTGTGTCCAGCACATCAACTGCTTTGCCGAGGCCAACTGTGCCTGCTCGGCCCAAAATCGAACTCACCTCTGAGACCTGTGAATTAGAGCAAGATAATATCTAGTTTCTCAAAAAAAAAACCTTCGATAATAAACTCCGGATATAATTTTTTGGTGCTCAAGAATTGGTTGTTCTATATCGTCCACACAAAATGCGCATGACATTTTATATGTAACATTGAACACAGAAATATAGAAGGAAATTATAATCTCCGAACATGCATTTAAAAAAAAAAATATATATATATATATATATATATGCATTTATAGAGAGCAAAAGGAACCTAACAAATACTTGTGTCTGTGTTAACCGTCTCATTTAATATTATACTAACAGAAATTAAGAACAAAAACAGAAAAAGAAAATAAAACAACAGCAGCAAACAGATCCTGTTAATTCACAATAGGAAAAATTAAAACCACTCTCAAGATTTTGGAATCTGAAAAATTTCCCAAGAAATAGTACGCATAAACGACATACCTTAGCAATTGCGGCTTGCTTCGATCTCGCCGATCGAGATTTATCGGATAATGCCCTCGACAGACGAGGTATACCATCATTAAAGTCGTCAAAGTTCACAGGGAAGGAGAATGGCTCTCTTGATTCCCTATCACTGATTTCCACGTCAGCAGGTGTATTATTATTATCTTCTTTCTTGTTCAATACACGAGACTGAAAAATAATTCCAGAGCCGTAGCTCAATCGGCCATTGACATGTGAAAGTGCATCAGACAATGCAGAGTCGTCAGTGGACCTTCTCGAGCAAAGCCCACCCATTGGTTACTTTTTTTCTAACTATGTGACGGTTTATATCGGGCAATAATCATCAATGCAATCGTCCGACACAAAATGGGATTGGAATATTAGGTCTGAAATGATTAATACCAACGATAAAGACCTCAACTTTGGAGAACAAATGGCCTAAAGAGATGTGCAACTAAAAAATGTAGTCAATGCACAACTTAAAAGCAAAGATACAGCAAAAGACTAGTGACAGAAAACCAATGCTGCCTAGGAGAATTACAAGGATAAAGATTAAAAGGCAAGTCAAACATATGACAACAATCATTAGCATCTTCACATTGATTTTTAGTTTAAACTAAAGCCATAAGCACACTCTATTGGAATAACAAATCAAAATTCGAACTTCAAATGGGAAAAACAACATGCAATTAGACATAAGAAACTCTTTGAATCACCCAAAAAACAAGAAAACAAACAAAAACGAACAAAAAGCAAAAGAACACAAATTCCCCAGCTGTAATTTGTACTGCACAAAATAGAGTAAGCAAAATATTACGAGAAAGATGATGACATGGATCTAATAATTAAAAAAAACACACACACACACACACACAAAACCCAGAAAAAAGAGAGAGATTACAACAATGATGAGTGACAAAAGTAAAAAGGGATCGAGCATATTGCAATTATATAAATACCTCATTATTAGAATCAGTGGAAAAACATAAGCAAATCTAGATTGAGGGATTATAAACACTCAGCCCATCAAAAGGGTCTTCGCAAACAATCAAGATTCAACAGAGAACATCTTCTTCTTCGAGCGGGTTTTTGTCTCTCACTCTTTTTCTTTTGTCTCAATCTTCAAAGTTCACATTTTTTTTTTAATGCTCAGCATTAATGGTATAGGTGTTGATGCTGATTTTGCTGACTCTTTCTACCCAAAAATGGGGCTCTAAAATCAAGATTTTCATAAGCTAGGTCAGGTAATAGAGAAGCCACTCCCTCTCACCTTCCCAAGAAGGTGAGAACTCTTTTACCTGGTAAAATAGTGATAAATTTTTCAAGTCAAATGTCTTTGAGTGATCACTTCCAGTCTTTCATGTATTTTTTTACCACTGTGAAGTCTGATTAAGTCTGTTGTTGGTCAAAATATTATACAACACTCGTGTAATTAACTGAAAATTCTATAATCAAAAAAAGTAAGAAAATAGATGTTTATATTAAATTTTGAAATAGTTTTTAATAATTATATTTTTATTTTTATTTAAATGACATTGATAATGTATTATAAATAATTTTACAATTTATATCTTATTGGCTTGATACATAAAAGTTATTTAAATAACATATGTCTAAATATGAATGTTAAATCAAATATTATATCATATATAAAAATTTAATAACAGACAGAAAAAATATAAAGCTTAAAAATATAGTCATACTCATACCAGCCAAATCAGTCTAAGATGATATTTTCAAGTTTTTGCAGCAATGAACACTGTATTTTGAATGTAATAACAATTTTGATTGAATCAAAAAGACTAATTAGGCATAAAATTTACATTGCACCAATGTATATAAGCCTATAGCATAAACTATGTAATTTCTTTCAATGACATTATCAAGAACTTATTTCGTAATCAACGGTTAGTTGATAGCTGTTAGCTAATTGCATTAGTTGTTTTGACCAGCGGATTGGGTTGGCTGTTTTGACTAAATGATTGTATTAGCGGTTTGTAAAAAAGTATTTGGTAAAATTAGTTATTTTAAATAGTTGTTAACATGAAATTTACTTATAAGGACATCATCATAATTTATCATTCTTATTTATGTTGAACTTATAATTATTTAGAAAATAAAAATAATTAATATTTTAGATATTTATTAAAGTAATTTTAAATATAATAAAATGTAAATAATAATAAGATGAAAATATTTCTTAATTGAGTAAGTAAGTTCACGTCATATTAACATAGCTAATAACATGTCATTACTGTTTAAAATAAATAAATAAATGTGAGCCAATTTCAATATGTCTCATTACAATTGAAAAAAAAAAGTACAAAAAAATCTGAGTAACTAAAATTTACATGAACAATTTCTAAAAGTTTCCATTTACATTTAAGTAACTAAAATTATATATTTTTAAAATTTTAGAACAATAGTTGGTAAAATTAGTTGTTAAGTATTATATCGGAATTAGCTGGAATGACATTTATATATTTAAATATTTTTCTTATGTCACATTAATTATAATTTTGAAAAACTAAATATTACTTATATTTTTAAAATATAAAAAACGTGATATAAATTTTATTGATATAGGTTTGAATAAAAAATTATGAGTCACTATTTTAACCGGTTTTGATTTATGTCCCATTGTGTGGACTAAACATAATAATAAATAAGGGCAATTTTAAGACTTTTAATTATTTTTTTTTATCTCATACCGCTGAAATCAAACGCTAGGAAACATAGTGTTTTTCATTTTAGCATATTGTGCTAAAAAAACTAATTGTAAAAGATGTTTACCAAACACTTTTTTCAGTTGATTCTAAAAAGTCAAACAACTAAATAGCTCAACAAGCTCTTTTGAGGCAAAAAAGCCATCAAACAAAGAGATATTTGTACCACCTACCAATCAATATACTTTATATTACATTTATACACCTAATAAATATTTATTTGCAACTCTACCATACTTATTTGCACATATACAAGATTTTTAATTTTATATAATATAGAGAATAAATATAGAAAGAGGGATATATTTATAACTGATCCATAATATCAAGAAATTAACTCTCTCTTTCTTTTGGGGAGTTACTATCGCCTTCGTAATTCGTCCTTCTACTAGCCAAGCAGAGAACTTCAGGTCGCCGGAGATACTGGACGAGAACGAGAGGCTCAGGAGAGAGAATTCGCAGGCGAGCGAGGAATTGAATGGGCTGAGGGGCCTCTTGCGGTAATATATGCAGTCTGATGTCTAGCTACGCAGCGAATCCGGGCGAGGATGGGAGGGTGTCGGTAAAATCGCCGAAGACACAGGGCGCGGCGGAGGAGGGAATGTGCCCTAGGATATTTGGGATCTCGATAGGCGTGAAGCGGCTGAGTTGCGAGGACCTGACCGTGCTCCTCAGTGGGCATGAGGATAAATCTGAAGCTCTGGATCATAGGTTCAGCATCATCGACCTGTCAACTCTTTTTTGGGTATATTTGCGTAACTTTTCTTATGAAAAAGATCGGTCGCACCTCTATCGTTTGTGCTGCGTTGTGATATATGTACAATATATGATTAGTATATGTTAAATATATATAGTCGACTTTGGAAAAATATACCTTAATTTAATCGATTGTCCTCTTTTTTTGCGTATATATTGCGTAAAAAAATAATCAATTCATGTATGTTT
>BKCP01005405.1:1704636-1724688 GCA_008636005.1 Striga asiatica | reverse complement strand
AAAAAAAAAAAAAAAAAAAAAAAAAAGAAAAAAAACTCTTTCTCCTAATGTATTTTCGTGAAAATCGAATAGCTATATATTCGGTTAATCGTCGTTCGAAATGAATCGTTCGATGACTGCGCCTCATTTGCATAAGCCCAAAAGTAGTCGGTTTTATACATGAGACGAATATCGATCCAATTTTCGAACCCTTCCAATTCTAGATAGTCTCATATGTTTACCCTCAAAAGGCAAGTGTTTTTTATTATGAGACTTGAAATTACTTTGTTAAAATTCATGTAGTAAAAAGAGATATCAACATAGAAAGACAATCAATCACACATCAACTATTCTGAAAATTACACAAGCAAAAATCAAAATGACATTGCATTCTCCATAGGAAAATTCGTAAGCGAAAAAAGGCTCGGCTTGTGAAGAAACGAGTCTATGCTACCAAAGCCCTGAAACATGTCGATGCTTCTTGCCACTTTATCCCTCTCCGAATAGTAGAACAAGAAGTAATCATCCCATGCCATCAAAAAATCGCCATCTCCAAAAACTTTCATCGGTCGAACGACCTCATAACATTCCCCGGAAAAGTCCGGTCGTTTGCTAATCACGTACTCCTTAGTCCATGACTCGTCGTCCCCATACTCCCTCATCAACCAAATTACGATTTCGTCCTCGGACGTATTGTCGCATATACATAGACGACCACTCAGCACGAACAAATCCCCGAGAATTCTCCTCCCATTCGCTCTCACAATATTGCAAGGAATCGAAAATGTGTGGAAGAGCTCGGTTTCAAGGTCAAAACAAGAAATCCGACACGTGCCCTCTAAATCCCCCACCAACCAATGTAGATTGCCGTTCGAAAAAGCGCCGGTCGACCGACAGCTGTACTCGAGTTTCGCGTGATCGTGCGCGATTTTTCTCCACGATCTCGTCCCGAGAGTGTACACGTGGCACTCGGACTTGGGAATTCCTAACAATTCATTGGTGTTGTTATCGCGCGTGCATTCGTGGAACACTCTAACGACTTTATATTGACCGGTTGTATTGCTTACTCCAAATCCATAAGTGACGATCGTCGGATAAGAGTAGACGAACTTTTCTTGGCTTTGAAGCTCGATAAATTCTCGCGTGATCGGGTTGCATATGTGGAGCACATTTGGTTGCACGTTTACCTCACGCAAAAAGAGAAGCCCATTAGCCGAGCCTTGTATGCATGTGGAGTGACGAAGAAACGAGTCGTGGTCAAACTCGGCGACCGGATTGTAGTGGAATTTGTGGTGTTCGAGACCGGGCTTGTCGATAAGTTCAAAAAATTCGAGCATAGTCGAGTGTCTTGTGGTTTTGAAGACGACTAATCCGGGAAGGGATTTCGATAAATGGGAATCGGCAAACTCGCGAGTCTCGAGTAGTTCGAGCCATGGCTTGCATACGAGCTTGCAAGATATGATGGTTTTGATAGGGAGTCTTGAGAGGATGTTGATGGTGATTTCTTGTGGTAGGTGTTGGAAAATTGATGATTCCTGGCTCATGTTTGGTATTGATGATGGTTTATTATGTGTGATTATATATTGAAGGCAGGCTGTATTTATGGATGGAATTGAAGAAGTCTGTGTGTAATTGTGTGGTGTTGATTTGTTCTATTCTGGCAGCTAGGAAAAGTCTTTGGTGTTGCCGCGTTTGGACTAGTCTTGTGTTGACTGTGGTTGGATATTATAAAATTTGATATTTTGTGGATGATAAATTTGAGATTATGAATGTATATGAGTTAAAAAATGATATAATTAAAGGTGATGTGATATGGAAATATTAAAATAAAAATTGATAATTAATTATATGTGATTAAATAAATATTTTTTTTCGATGGAAAATATATAATAATAACTACTTTTTGATATTTTATTGTGCCAGTGAGATTGTAGAGAAAAAAGTGACTTTTTAAACCATTATACTTAATTTAATATCCTAGTTCTAAACCAAATATATTTTTTGACAGGTGGGAAAGTTAGTCTAAATAAAACTCAATTAATAATATCAATGTAAGGATAAATCTAATCAGAAATACGAATTTGGGCAGGAAATTGACATGTCTTGTTCTATGCACATCAATTATGAAACAAATACTATTATTAGGCTGCCTCATTGTTAAACCATCATATTTTCTTGTAGATTAAACAATGCATATTTATATTATCAAATATCCTCACATCATTTTAGTGTGAAACTGTGTAGATTTATAACAAAGATGTAACTGTATGATCATTACACAACAAATACAAGTTAAAGACAAGCACACATACACTATGGAGATGCCCCAGCAAACATCAAAATGACCTAACATTCTCCATAGGAAAATTTGTAAGCCAAAAAAAGATGGAATTTAGGATTCTAGAAATTGAAGACTTGGGATATCAGTTAGAAGCTTGCTTTGTATATTTTTTACCAAGTCTGACTATTTTAGCACTGTCACACCATCAACATACATTGCAAATCTTTGGTACTAACACACAAAAATCAGAACAACATTACATTCTCCATAGTGAAATCTTTCACCCAAGCAATCGATTTGTCGGGTAGTTTTAGCCTCGTCCGACTAACCGAATCCTCAAACAGATTGCATCTGTCGAGTAGTTTCAGTCTCTTCCGAGTTCCGACTAACAGAACAGGGACAATATCGTCATTCATTCATCACACATCATATCAACCCTCAAGAACATGTTTCAATCTCATCCGAAAACACTACACAGTACACACAGATTTATATTAGCCAAGGTTTATTTTTTCCCCAGCACATCAATCAAATCAGCTCTGGTTTTTCTTCACAGTAGTAAAATCAACCAACTACTGCATTTTTTTCCTAGACTTTGGCTTTCTTACAAATTACAGCAAACACCAAATATAAAAAATTGTACACATCTGGAATTCCTCTTCTACACACATAACATTACAATAAATGAGAAAAAGAACAGTTTTTGCAGCATACAAAGCATATGCATTGTGTTTCCACTTTCCACAATCATCATATCACCCAAAAATCACTTTACAAATATATTATTAAATAAATTTTTTAAAAAAAAACTCACTTCACCGTGTGCATTGACGATGAAGCGGACCCCACCGCCACGCCAGTCGAGAAAACGCTGCTCGGCGCCGTGCTCGTCTCTCCCGCGGACCCCTCCACCACAGCTACAACGCTCCTCAGAGCCGGAGGACGTTCAATTACCAAAATGCCCTCCAGCATTTGCACCACTTTCCCCATGGGTGGCCTCTGCGATGGCTGCTCCTGTATGCACCAGAAGCTCACCTGAACAGCCCTCTTCGCCTGCTCCAAGTCCACCTCATCAATCTCCAGCCTTTTGTCCAAAATGCCCTCCAAATTCCCCTTCTCGAACTCCTCATACGCCCAAGACGAGAACTTCCGGTGGCCCGTCTCAGACGAGACCTCGAAATTCCTCCGCCCGCTCACGATCTCAAGCAACACCATACCATAACTGAAAACATCCGATTTAGACGTTATCGGTAAATTCGCAAGCCACTCGGGAGCTAAGTAACCTCTCGTCCCACGAACGCTCGTCAAAGTTCGGTTTCGATGATCTCTCGGGTTAACAAGCTTCGCGAGCCCAAAATCCGAGACCTTCGCATGGCAATTCTCGTCGAGAAGTATGTTTTCGGGCTTAATATCACAATGCACGATACAATCCCGACACTCCTCGTGCAAATACGTTATCCCTCTTGCAGTGCCGAGCGCAATGCTAAAACGAGCCTCCCAATTTAGAATCTTTCCCGGCTCGAAGAGGAAGCTATCGAGCGACCCGTTTTTCATGAACTCGTAAACTAAAAGTCTGTGCCGGCCTTCGGAGCAAAAACCGATTAGCCTAACGAGATTCAAGTGATGTGTACTACTAATAGTGGCAACTTCCATTCGAAACTGTTTTTCGCCCTGCTCGATCCCTTCTAACTGCTTCACGGCTGCTATTGTCCGATTCGCGAGTACTCCTTTGTACACGGCTCCGAATCCGCCAGAACCGAGCTTCTCCTTGAACTTTTTCGTTGCCTTGCGAAGCTCGTTGTAAGAGAATTGGACAGGCGCACCTGATGCGTACTCGAGAAGCGCGTATTGGGCTGAGAGCCCACCGAATTTCGAGCTATTCCGGCAGCACCAATACCAAAGCCCGCCCTCGAGAGCTGCTAGCCCGATTATCGTGGCAAGAATCACCACAATAACTAGCCAAGCACTTATTCTCCAATTTTTCGTCTGGTCATCAGATGACGATTGAGAAGGGTCGGGCAGCAAAACAGGCTGACAGACTTTCACAAACGAGGTGCTTGGAATGGCCGGCGAACGAAAGCCGCTCACAAAATTTGTTAGCTTTAGGTAGCATTCGCCTGACCCATCGGATAAAGAAGTCGAGGCCGTGCAGGCGGAGCCCATGAGACAGTTCAGCCGACAAGCTGTGATGCCCACGTAGAATCTTTGGGAGGATAGCTCTGGCGGGAAAGTCATGAACTGAGAATGATCGAGCTGAAGCATGGCCTCTCGGCCGGGACAGTCTCGAAGCTCGATTTTTCTCTTGCACCCCTTTCGGGTGTCGTGAGGGTCGATAAAGTCAAAATTTTGAGAAGGGCATTCGCAACTCGGGTTCGTTTCATTGTAGCTGCAAATTCCCATGTTCCCACAATAGCCGTAGACCTGACATTGATCGCCTACGGCGGCCCATCTGACATTTACGGTCGAACTATCTTTGGCTGAGCTGTAAATCCTTAAATTCCCATCGTTGTCTAGTTTAAGGAATCTCAAGATTTCGCCTTCCTCGGCGTAATCGCTGCTGTACGCCAAGAATCGAGGGCTCGAGAGGGTGGGATCGGAGAGAGTGACAATTCCGGTGGATTGAATTTCAAGGACTGGGTTTGTTAGATTGGAGTTTGAGGTGGAGTTCAGACCTGAGTTGTAATAAACGATGGTGTTGTTCCATAGGAGTGTGAGGTTGCCGTTGGTCTGGAGCCTGAAGGAGTAGAGACCGGAGGAGAGCGTGTGGTTTACGCGCAGGGGCTGGCCGGGGACGATGGTGTCGGTCGGGTGGTCGAAGCTCGACCAGACGGCGCCGCCGGAGGAGTTCGTGAGCACGAGGTTGCCGGATTCGTCGAGGGAGGCGGCGGAGACGCCGAGATCGGCGGTGGCGGAGGACCAGAGGGGGGCGAAGGCGGTGGGGGAGGAGAGGAGCTGGAGGTCGCCGGAGTGGAGGAGGCGGAGGACGGCGGAGGAGTTGGCGGGGGGGCCGGCCTGCCAGACGGGGACGCCGTTGTGGGTCACGGCGGCGATTAGGGTTCCGGCGGGAGTGGGAACGAAGGAGAGGGAGAAGGTGCCGTTGGGCGAGCGCCAGCTGGAGCTGGGGTCGGCGGCGGAGAGCGTGGAGCCGAGAGGGATGCCGACGGCGGAGCCGATTAGGATGTGGAGGATGAGGAGTAGGAAGAAGGGTTTCATTGGGTTGTGTGCATAAAGATTCGATTTTTACGCAGTAGAATTGCAGAAAAAACAACAGAAGGGGGCAGAGAAATCAAAGCATTGCTGATGGAGAATGTGGAAGATGAGCTAGAAGAAGATAGAGTGTGTGTTTGTGTGTCTGTATCTGCAAATCTGGTGATTGGCCATGGATGAAACTGTTGACTTGGGGAAATATGTTCGAACTTGTAAGAACGAGTCATCAGAGGAAGACAGATAATGTGTGCTTTTTTTATTATGNATTATCAAGCTCTACTTTGACGAGCTCGAATTTGTAAGGTTCAACTCAGCTTGGCTCATCTCAAATCGTTAAAAATATACAAATACTCAAGAACCACTCAAACATCTTTAACTCGATTTTATTTTATTTTTTTGCTTGAGTTCAGTTCAAAATTTTAATAATAATTTTCTATTCAAATATTTTTCATGAGTTTGGCTCGAACATTACTTAAGTTGGGAATATTTAGCTAAATAAGTATATATTTATGTGACTCATGGAGCACTCGAGCTTAATGTTGGGAATATTTAGTTAAATAAGTATATATTTATATGACTCATGGAGCACTCGAGCTAATTAAGTTCGAGGACTCATGTTTGGGCAAATTTGAGTTCGAGTCGTTCTTTGACATAAGTGATTGCAAGAATTCATCTGTAGCCTAAAACAAATATATTATAAACTTTGTAAGATAAAGCATACATATTTATTATTGTATAAGGACCCGTTCAAAGTTACGTTTGCAATTTAAACTTGTCCAAACTATGATTGTGTGGTCATAGTAGGACATAATTGTGTAGTGTATCAACTTAATAATGTAATAAATGAACTAGGATAAAGTTGAAACCACTTTTTTATTTCTACAACTTCTTATCTATCGCATTTTTCTAATATCAATGATAAGAAAATTACGAATAATGGATAATTAATTATATTAACTTATTTGACTAATAAATTATACTTGCATTTTGTTGAACAAATGGTTGATAGTTGATACATAATGAAATATTATAGAAACTAATTTCTTTTTTACTCTTAAATTATCTCTTCACATAATGTTATTTTTTTTTTTTGCATTTTTTTAGAATTATAGTTTTCAATTAAAAAACACAGCCAAATAAACTTATTACCAAACAAACAAGGTAATTAGTCATTTTGATTGGACTTTAAAATTGAAATAAGATCTCATTCATTAGTCATTATTACTTTTTATTTGATAACAGAATATAATTGCTTTTGGACTTTAAAGATAGCTAGGTTAGGTACTTGAAGTAGAGGAAATTCGTACCACATTCACGCTTGCACATCGCAACATATTTTCTTATAGTAGTCAATTAAAATACTATTTTGCCATAAGAACTACGAATGTAAAAAAAATTAAAAATACAATAATCAGCTCAACTGTAAAAGCAAATTTGGGGGCGCGTGGGTTACACCCTTCCCCTCTACGGAAAACTGAATAGAACAATATATAAAATACACGGGTTGAAAAGGTTTCTCTTTTCGAGGTTCAACGCTCCCAGAAAATCATCTACCCTAAAAATCCACTCATCACACTATATTTCAGCGTAGATTACATTACTCATCAGTTTAAGGTTTGTTTTATTTATCAGACCCCTTCATTAATAACTCGTGTTTCTCCCCCTTTTGTTTTTTATTATTTCAATTTCCTTGTTAGATAAATCATGCAAAATACTTCGCCTTGATGATTCAATCATTCAGCGGCGTTTGAATTTGGATTCTTGCAATTTTTTGTTTCTCGATTAATTGGCTGAACATGAATTTTGTTGATTGGATTTCTGAACTTTTAATCCTGGGACTGGGAGTTATTTACCAAGCTAGTTTGTTGAGTTTCTTTTTTTTTTTCTGNACGAAGTTTGTGCTTATCTTTCTGCAAATGTAGGTGAAAGAATGAGTAAATTTTTAGCTGGGAGTGAATATTTTCAATGATTTTTGTCATTAATTTGGTGATTAAATTTTTAGCTGGGAGTGTGAATATTTGCAATGATTTTTGTTACTGATTTGCAAGTGATGTGTTCAACTCAATTTGATGGGCTTTAAGTCATCACTGGTTCAAAAGTGATCTTTGCAACTTCTCATCTAAACTCAACACCCAATTCTTCTTTCACTTGAAAGATAAATTATGTTCAAAGCCTCTCGTGGTTGGTGTTGCGGCTTTGTCGCACTAAAATAAATTTTATAAAGCTTTTTATTAAAACCGTGGTAGTGTTTTGATAAATCTATTCGTTTCAGTTTAATATTTTCATCTTGGACACCAATATTCTAGTCTTCCTTGCTAAACTTATCTATTATTTTTCTTGAATTTAGCAGTAGTTAATTCATTTTTGTCTGATGGAACAATTTACATAAACATTTAATGTATTCTGAGACTCACCTTGGGCCTCAAAATCTCATCTCAGCTATGGCACAGGCTATAGGTTTATATCCATAATGACATTGTCATATTCCTGGTTTTATTGGTGAAATTATTCTATTGTTCTGTTCCTAGAGAATAGGGGCTTTAAGGAAAAATTGATTCTCAACTCCATCCCAGNAAAAGGAAAAGAAGAAATTTTTAGTGTACTTGGATCTTAGTTTGCCCGTCTAATTGTGTTTGATATTATTCTATCCGAACCTGGTATATTATTGCTCTGGAAATTCTGTTTCTTATTGTGGTTTGATTTTACAATCAAATACGTGGCTACACATCTTATTTATTGACACTACGGTTGTGTTTGGTAAGCATATAAGCTAACTTATAACGTATTTGATTAACTTATAAGCTTCTTGTATTCAAATAAAATAAGTTTGGGTTGATAAGACAGAGTTTTTTTAAAAAACTCGAGCTTATCTCATAAAAAAAAAGTCGTTTATACTGTCCATACTATCGTTTTTTGCAAGTTTACACCTTGAAAGAGGTTTTCTATATTTTCTTCTTCAATTTCCCGGTTTCATCCCTTGATGTTCCTTTTGTCTTTCTTTTTTCTTAAAATACCATAAAGGCCCGAATTTTCATAGAGCCCACGAGACAACATGAGTTTGGCATGCCTCGCTTGCCGTGGCATGGAAAGCCCATCTCACTCGTTCAGAAGCTACTCAGTCTCGAGCTCCGAAAACGAGATCAGATGCTCGGGAGTTTCCAGTTGCTTGACCCGAAAGACTTCACTCCCACACCACAGGACTAATCATAGCACAACATCATCTAAAGTGATGCCACAGCCCACCATAATTCAGGGTAATGTGGCCCCACGGCTTGTCCGGAGCCATGCTATCAGGAGAGACCTCGTGAGGGATTGGAATTTTGACGAGCCGCTTTTGGAACGTTAGTCAAGGAGCTTGATGCGACTATTTTGTACTCTTTACACGCTTTTCGTATGTGGTGGGTGTTTTGTTGTAAGGATGTGCAAGAAGGTTTTAAGAAATTTGAACCGATCTGTTTATAGCTTTGCTTTTTTGGTTTTGCTTTTGTGAGCTTAAAGTCTGTAACTTTTGTGGTGGTTAATTTGTTTTGATCTTTGATGCAGATTGCATCCTGCATTTTATCTTATGGTCTCTTAATTTTTTTCATGTTACTACCTTTTTCTTTTTTCAGCTGTAGTTATAAATTGTTACTGGATGTATATATTCTCATGTATTTTTAGTGTTGCCAAGAAAATCTAAGAGAGGAATTTTGGGTTCTAAACAAGCTGAGTCAGAGTTAAATTAACGAGCTTGAGCTCGGTTTATTTATCCGCATTAGCGAGCCAATTCGAACTTTAACGAGTCGAATCATATTACTAAAATCGAGATCGAGTCTTTATTCCCTTACTAAACGAAGCTCGATTGATAAAAGTCTGAAAAAAAAAATTATAACAAACTTTATTTTCAAGCCTTAATGAGCATAACTCAGCACTTGTTGATAACTAAACGACGTCAAGTTTAGCTCATTCAAAATGACCCGAGCTCAACTCAATCCTTATCGAGCCGAAAACAATCTTGGCTTAGCTGGATAATTAAACGAGGTCGAGTTTGGCTTGTTCACAATGAGCCGAGAACAGTCTTGGCTCGGCTGGACAATTACGCGAAGTCGAGTTTGACTTGTTCCAAATGAACTGAGCTTAATTCGTGCTTTAACGAGTCGAGACGAGTTTACCAGCTGCTCGTTTTGTTTATTAGTCCCACTTTATTCTATGACCATCATCACCAGCACAAATGCAAGTTAATTTCCTCTCTTTACACGCAAAGATCTGTCTACGTCCAAGTTCCATACTTTCACATTCTCCTCCAAAATCACACTCCAATGGCGTCACCCAAAACCCCGCCTCTCTTATTCACCCTCTCTCTCCTCTCCCTCCTCTCTCTAACCTTCTTCTACCTCCACCACACCACTACCACCTCCCCGTCAAATACCAGAAATTCCCCCGACACCGCCGCAAATTCCATCAAGGTCCACATCTCGCCCATCCCCAGATCCCTCAACCACGGCCTCCTCGAAAAATATGGGCCCTAACCTCCGACCACAGGATCGGAAGCGAGGCGGACAACGAGATCAGAATGACCATTTTGCCCAAACTTCCGCGGAAATCCTTTCCGTACCCCGAGAACCCCATAATCAAACAGTACAGCGCCGAGTACTGGATCTTGGGTGACCTGTTGGCACCTGAGGAGCTGAAAAGAGATTCTTTTGCGAGGAGGGTTTTTGATCCTGAGGAGGCTGATGTGATTTTCGTGCCGTTTTTCGCGACTCTGAGTGCTGAGCTGCAGCTGGTCGTGGATAAAAGCGTGTTTAGGAAGAAGGTCGAGGGGAATGAGGATTATGTGAGGCAGAGAATGGCGGTGGATCTTGTTAAGAAGACGGCGGCTTGGAAGAGGTCCGGTGGCCGAGATCATGTTTTTGTTCTCACAGGTAGTTGTTGAGGATTGTTTAAATGAAATGACCCCTCAAATTCAGCTTATTTGCAGAAAGGCCTGTTATATGTTTGCCAGTCGTTTCTATTTTACTAACTGTTCTCAGGAGGAAATGTGTTTGGAGATGAAACTATTAGAGGGTGTTTTGTAATTTTGAAAGATAGATGGGGTTCTGTAAGTAGGCTGAAACTTGAGTTTGGTTTTTGTAACTTTTCGGGTTATTATCAGTGTGGTGTTGGATTGTTTTGTGGTGTTAATATTATCAGGCGAAGGATGGTCATCTAATTATAGGCTTTGTTGAGTGTGAATGTAAGTGCATATTATGACCTTTGTTACTCTATTCGATACGTGCTCCAATTCAGTGTTAGAAATGGAAGGGAAAAAAAGGGTGATTTTTGTACTCTCTGGCTTGAATGTTCGATTAGGTTCAATCTTTTGAGGTGAAATTTATGTGTAGCGAATTTGGTATCTTTTGGTCGTGCTAATGAAAAGGAAATTGCTTCTCGCACTGTTTGGCAACATTATATCTACTTGCAGTTAGGTGATATACAAATACAACTCTCTGAATGAATATTCATTCACTATTGAATATTTTGCAAATTTTACTTTTCATCGAAAAATTCAGGGTGTTAGTGTATGCATGTGTAATTTGCTTATTTTTTCAAGTCTCTCGATCTTTGTCAGGTTATGTTAAAACTTGAAGCATTCTTTGGCAGACCCTGTTGCGATGTGGCATGTAAAGGACGAGATTGCCCCTGCAATTCTCCTTGTGGTCGATTTTGGCGGCTGGTACAGGCTCGACTCTAAAACTTCCAACAACAGCAGCTCGTCTGACCTGACGATACATCACACTCAGGTTTCTCTGTTGAAAGATGTCATAGTCCCATACACCCATTTACTCCCGAGACTAGACATATCAAAAAACGCGAAACGAGATACCCTTTTGTATTTCAAAGGAGCCAAGCATAGGCACCGGGTTAGTTTTCTACTATATTGGTAACTGTAAAGTTTAGTTTTCCATTATCGGGTTAAAACCTCCAATGTAAATCTTGCAGCTAATATTATTAATTCTTAGGAAATATGCATTTTTAGTCCTGTTGGTTTAACACCATAGCAATTTTAGTCCAAGGTTCCAACTTTTTGCCTTTTAGTCCTATACAACTAGATTGAAATTGCAACATATTTTCAATTATAGGACTTAAATTGCTAATAAAAAATCTATAAATTTGGAAATTTGTTGCAATTTCAGTCCTCAAAAGACTGAAATGCAACAAACTATTAAATCACAGGGAAAAATGTTAGAATCTTGGGACTAAAAATACCATGGCGTTAAACCAGCAGGACTAAAAATGCAATTTAGCCTAATTCTTATTCTCCATTAACTGTTAGGGTGGACTCGTTTGAGAAAAATTATGGGACTTGCTAATCAACGAGCCTGGAGTCGTTATAGAAGAAGGCTTCCCAAATGCCACTGGTAAAGAACAGTCGATAAAGGGAATGAGAACATCCGAGTTCTGTTTACATCCAGCTGGCGATACACCCACTTCGTGTAGACTTTTTGACGCCATCCAAAGTCTGTGAATACCAGTCATCGTTAGCGACAATATCGAGCTTCCCTTTGAAGGAATATTGGATTATTCGGAATTTTCCGTTTTCATGTCGGTTAGTGATGCTTTGAGGCCCAGTTGGCTCGTGGGCCATCTCAGAAGCTATTCGGGTCAGCAGAAGGATAAGTTTCGGGAGAATATGGCTAAGGTTCAGCCGGTTTTCGAGTATGCTAATGGTCAGCCGAAAGGAGTTGGGCCCACTAGTTCGGGTGGGGCAGTGAATCATATTTGGAAGAAGGTTTATCAGAAGCTTCCGATGATTAGGGAAGCTATCACTCGAGAGAGAAGAAAACTGATGGGGGTTTCTGTACAAGCTCGCTGTCATTGTATTTGAATGTGACATTTTTTTCCCCTTTCTCTATGTATTTTTGGATGAGATTAATTATCCATATATTAATACAAGTTTTGGTCTTTTTCCATAGGATGATACAGGCTACATTATTTCATGTTGTGTGGATATTTTACTTTGTTAGTGCATGGTTATGCAGATGGCTTGGTGTAAACATGAAGGGATCAATTGTTTATGTGTGATGGGATTAGATTAAATTAATACGTGTTGGACCCTCATAAGTCACATACAGAAAGTAATGGAGAAAAAATAGGAAACAAAATGTTCTTTTCCCATAATTATGCCCAAAAAATGACCTTTTCTATTTGAAAGAAAATGGGCTTGTGCACTTTAAGTCATTTTCAGATGCTAACTTAGTAAAACTCATATAAGGTAGTCATTTTTATCAAAATACTGGATCAAATCAAAATATTTTTGATGTAGGCACAAGAATGACGAAAAGGAATAAAAGAACGAAAAGGAATAAAAGAGATCTCACACACGAGAACTCACGAAAGAACAGATTTCTTTTGAATATTTCTCAATCAATTGATCATTCCATCCAATTCCTACTGCATAAATAGACTTCTGTCACTAATAAACTCTTAACTTGCTAGCCAAGCTTTATTCCTAAAAGATAGATATCATCCTAACAATAAAAAGAGATAAATAAGGAATAATAGAAATAATAATTATGCAAATAAATAACTATTTTAATGTTGGGATTCGATCGTATTTCTCCAAGAAAGTTATCGCGAGTTCGTCTTCATCATCCTCCCCCGGTTGAGGAGGATTCGCCCTCGAATCCGCAACGAGCTCGTCTTCAACGGAGTCGTGGAAAAGAAAAGGAGCCACATGAACAATGTCCGACAAACGCAAATGAGAGGGCAAGCGAAGACGGTAAACAGCCGGATGGACTTGCTAGATAACCTCGTAAGGACCGACTCGTCCGTCCGTCAGGGAACCAACACAAACAAAATCACCCACATTAAACACCACCGAACGATTGTCCAAACCATAACCCTCGTCACATGCCCCACTACGAGAAAGAAATAAGGCCGCTGGTGGGGATACCGACATCGAATGAGGAGCTGTAGGATGCAAAACTAAGCGGACACCGTCAAATGTAAACTCGTACGTGGTAAGACGCCCATCATGCACCACGGCGCAATCAAACTGCCAAGGACGCCCCAACAAAAGGTGCCACGTATACGAAGAGCCGATAGAAAAAGATACCAACATTCGGCGCGTAACAGAGACATCGTTGTCACGTTGTATCCACGCGAGAGAGTATGGATCCGGATGCGACTCACTCACCAACCCCAGCTTCTGAACGGCTTGACCCGAGACTACATTCTCGCAGAAGCCCGAATCAATCACAAAACGGCACACCCGGCCGCCAATAGTGCATGTAGACTCAAAAAGGTGTCGCTGCTGACACTCATTGTCAGAAGAAATGGGAGGAGACAACAGGGATCGACGAAGGACAAGTGCGTGACCCACGTCCCTCGAGACATGCACCACGGGAACCTCCGGCTCCTTATCGAAAATAGGAGGGCCATCGTACTCTGTGGACTCCATCTCCTCAACAATTGAAGCCCGTGACCCCTTTGATTTCGGACACTGAGCTTGCCGATACCCCGATTCGTTGCAGGAGAAGCAAGGTGGCGCACCAGACTGTCGCATGTTGCCCCCAGCCGTAGGACCTATAGACACTGCACCAAAACCGGGCTGGGCTGGCCAAGTGATCCAGACAACGTCGGGACCACGGTCCCTAGAAGCTTCTTAATAGATGGCGTAGCCAATGCACCCGCCTTTCAGGCTTGCTGTTGTTCGAGCAACAATGAGCGTTGATGTGCAGCCGAAACCGACTCGGGGAAAATCATATTGAGCATATCTTGAAAAGCCACACGTAAACCGCCGACATACCTCGAAACCAATTGGGTCTTCATCTCGCGAACCTCCACACGAGTCAGGAGGCGATAAAATTCTTCCGTATATTCATTAACAGAACGAGCCTCTTGCCTTAAGTTCTGAAATTGCTGATAAACAGAATTTGCATAATTAAACGGTAAAAATTCACATTTTAAGTGCTTACGGAACTTAATCCAAATCGAGATCTTTGGTTTGCCCATACTTTTGAGTTGTAACCACCAAGCGGCCGCTCGCCCGTGAAGTCTTGTTGCGACGAGCGCGACACGTTGATCATCCGGGACACCTTTAAACTCAAACACGGATTCAACGGCGGCCCACCAATCTAGAAAGTCCGCCGCATCCAGCCCGCCCGAAAACTCGGGAATGTCGACCCCAAAGCCTTGCACCCAATGCGACGAGCTGCCCCCATCAAGTGTGCGACCAAAAACCCGCCGCTGCTGCTCCCCGCCGGCGAACTCCCGACCCTCATACACACCCTCGGTCGGCCGTTGCTGCTCGCCGACATCAAATCTGAGCCCGTCACGACACCCGTTACCATCAGAATGGGACAGCCCGTCACCTTCAGCGTAGCCACAAGCCAGTCGGTGAACCTCATGCACAAGGTCGCCGCCGGTGAAGCCTCTGCCGTCGTGGTCATGACCCCAAGCTCGGTGCAGGTAACCCTCGTCATGGAGGCCTGCTCGACCGCGCCGAAAAGCCCTAGCCCACTGCATCTGTTCGTCGTCCGAGATGAAGGGGTCGTCGCGCCGCCCATCACGGCCACCATGCGCCTCAAAGCCCTCCTCCCCGGCCCGCCGCTGGTGCAAATCGACGAAAGGGTTGACCACCGAGATGGTCTCTTCATCATCTTCCCAACCGTGTTGTGATCGTGGCGAGCGCGGACGGGGCGCCCCGAACGGCCCTCTTCCACCACGACCACCGCGTAACCCGCCGCGACCGCCCCGGTTGATGACGTCGCGGTCCGTCTCTTCTCCGTGCACCATGGTACGAATGGCCAGTTTGGTTTCCTCGATTCTCGCAGAAAGACCCTCAACCCGACGGTCGGCGCCGAGGCCCTCGGTACGCCGATCCAAATCGTCAAGACGAGCATTGCGTCGTTCGTTGTCGCGGCATCTTGAATCGTCCCGGTCTGCTGATACCAACTTATGTAGGCACAAGAATGACGAAAAAGAATAAAAAAGAACTCACACGAGAACTCACGAAAGAACATATTTCTTTTCAATATTTCTCAATCAACTGATCGTTCCATCCAATTCCTACTGCATAAATAGACTCCTGTCACCAATAAACTCTTAACTTGCTAGCCAAGCTTTATTCCTAAAAGATTGATATCATCCTAACAATAAAAAGTGATAAATAAAGAATAATAGAAATAATAATTATGCAAATAAATAATTATTTTAATGCCGGGATTCTATCGTATTTCTCCAAAAAGCTATCGCAAGCTCGTCTTTATCAATTTTTTATCAAACCAAATCGAACACAACCCAAATTCACAACTGGGGATGAGTTCCAAGATGGGCGGGCAGACCCACATATCAGTTTGACTGAAAGGGTAAATTCGTCTTACTGAAATATATACAGAGGGATAGCGGGGGAAATAAGTAGAAAGATTCCACCCTAAAAATTTTGAATGAGCGAAAGCATTCGGACAAAGGGCGCCCAAAAAGCTCGCAATCGCATCTCTCTTTCACACAGCATCACACTGCCACTCGAGCTCATTTATGCATTTATGTTTTCTCTTTCCATATTCAGATTTAGCACAAGACCTCGAATTTCTTGACCCAAATTATTTCATCCATTTTTTATATTCAAATTCTAGGCGTCTTATTACAAATCCCATAACAGGAAAAGCTTGGGTATTTTTTAAAATTTCTTCTCCTATCTGTATCTGAAGCTCAGCAACAACAAGAACGAGAAGCAAGGGCACGGAGAACAAGCTAATTCTTGATATCAAGGTAGGTGCTTTTGTTGGGAAATTATTTTCTTTATTCATGAAAGATCTTGATTTTTTTATTTTTTTTTTTTGTTTGTTTGTCATGGAAAATACAGCACACCATGAGGAAAATTTTGTGTAGTTAGTGTTGGGTTCTTTCTTGATTTTTAGGCGCGTGTTTAACCGATTTGCATTTGATATGGGCTGTTGCTAAATTAAAGTTATGAATTTTAAGCTGGGATAATTACTTTATTAATCTCTCATTTTGAAGTGTTCTCCTAAAGCCGGTGGGCTTTGGTCATCCTCTCATCTTTGAGGGTTTCCTTTTAGTAATCATTCTGAAAGTTTCAATCTTGGAATCGTAATCCGGGCAAATCTTTGTGTAGTGCATAATTCTGTAAGTCCCATTTGATAAAATTGCAAATTTAACAAGACCCAGGACATAATTGTTTTCATTTTCCCTCAATCTTCCAGTTCTGTAAAATGGGACGAAACCTAAGCCCAGTACTGCGCCGGGAGCTCGAAAATCTTGACAAGGATTCTGATAGTAGAAAATCGGCATTGAAAGCTTTGAAGTCATACGTGAAGGACTTGGACTCGAAAGCAATACCCATCTTTCTTGCTCATGTATCTGAAACAAAGCAAACTGGAGTATCACCCGGAGAGCATACAATTTCTCTGTACGAGGTTCTTGCTCGAGTTCACGGGCCAAAAATCATCCCCCAAATAGATAACATCATGAACACTATCGTCAAGACATTATCCTCGAGTGCGGGAGCTTTTGCTCTTCACCAGGCTTGCTCAAAGGTTGTTCCAGCTATAGCAAGGTATGCAATTGACCCCACAACAGCAGACGATCGAAAGAGACACATTATTCACTCTCTGTGTAAGCCCCTTTCAGACTGTCTTCTGAGTAGCCAAGAAAATCTGTCTTCCGGTGCTGCCCTTTGTTTACAAGCACTTGTCGAGTCTGATAATTGGCGATTTTCTTCGAACGAAATGATTAACGAGGTATGCCAAAGGGTAGCAGGGGCTTTAGAGATGCATTCGCAAACAAATTCCCATATGGCTTTGGTCACGGCTTTGGCCAAACACAATAGTTTGATTGTTGAAGCCTATGCTCGACTTTTGATACAGTCTGGACTGCGGATTTTGGATGCCGGTTTTGCAGAGGCGAATTCTCAAAAACAGCTGTCGGCCATTCATATGGTGAGTTCACTAATGAGATGTTTGGACCCGAAAAGTCTCTTGTCTGAAATGGAATTTGTTATTAAGGAAATGGAGAAGTGTCAGTTTGACCGAATGCCGTTTGTTACTGGAGCTGCTTTTGAAGCACTGCAAATTGCAAAGAAAATATGTGCCGGAAGGAGGAATATTTGTTGTTCGGGGGATCAATCGCCTTTTACTTCATCGCCTGAGTCGCGAACCGTTGACTCGTTTATTGAGTGTGATTACTTTATCGAGTCGCCTAAGTCGATTAATGAGGGGCATCAAAGTTGTTCTTATGGCTGTAGGACTGTGAACCGTAGACTTTGGCAAAGGTCTGGCAATGGACTTTTGGATGTATCTCTCAAAGACGGCATATTCTCAGGTTTAACTCAAGGAATTGACAATACGAGCTCTGAGTGTGATGGCCTTTCTTCTCCAAGGAGCGAAGATTATGTTGGGAACTTTTCAGGTTTTGTTCTTGGGAGTGCTGAAACTCCAAGTCCACAGGTATGGTTTATCTTGTGTTTAAATTAATGCTTGAATTACAGTTTTGTTGAGAAGTAAATCGAAAGAAGATATGGAAAAAAGTAGTAGTACAGTATTTGTGGAGCATAGCGTCAGCTGGTATTTAACTAAAAATCTACGGTGCTGTTATTTTGAATCCAACAGTTCGAAAACTTGGACAGTATTCTATGAATGGCTCGTATAAGCATCTGTTTAACATATGATGCACATGATGTACGGGCTCCCATCAAAATGAAATACTTCAGTGTATCTATGATTGTGTTTTTTGCATGCAACAAGTGAAAAGATCACTAGGATGGAATTATTGAGAACTTTATTAGCAAAGATGAATGCAATGCAGCTTTTCTTGAAAAAACCAAAATATTTTGATTACTAAAATTCTTTGCACTCCACATTTCATAATATGATGCATCATCCTTTGCCTGTCTGTTTTTCAGCGCTCAAACAGAATGGCTTCGAACCGTGAGAATGGTGGAGGCAGATTATTTTCTGAAGAACACCATGGCCAATCAGAATCTGTTTCTTCCACAGGAGATGAAGTAGTTCCAGAAAATAAAGCTCGATTTTGTCACATCTCCGCACGTAGCATTATTTACAGTCTTTTTGCTGTTCTGTTGGCACTACTTTTTTGTTTGTTGGCAATAGGTAATCAGGATGATCGGGATAATATTCTTGTTCCGACTTAGATGTTTGTTCCGCTCGTGTTATTCTTGATCTTTGCTAAGCATTTTAGGAATATAAGGACAGTGTCTTTATGTTTGTTCTGCACTTTGTAATATGTATCTTAGTACTTTGGAGATTGGTGGCCAGTCATTTTGCATCCTGTAGGAATCCATTATTGAAGCACAAATTGCCATTTTCTGTTTTCTCATGAATATCTGACTGAAAAGATCTATCAGAAAAATTGTAGCATTAATTTTTCTCTACAAGATTTATCAGGGGATACCACTTTCAGGTTTGCCAATAATTACCATCTTCTATTTATGAATATCTGAAAGGAAAAGATTCTATCAAACAATTATAGCAAAACTAGAATTAATTATACTATTGAGGGAATGAAATAATCATTTCCTTACTCATTTTTATTCTCATGATTGGTATATTTTTTAAAAGGGAATGACAATTCCAATGGGAATTGCAAAACCCATGTATATGGGATTAGCTATTCCATAACTAATGGATGATTTTTTCATTCTCATATGTTAGGAATCAATTTTTCAAAGAATAAAATTAACAATAATAATAGATAAATAAATATATAATATATACTATATTATCATGATTAAATTATATTAAATAAAATCATTTTAAAAAATAAAATTCAAATAAAAAATTGAAATATTATTTTTATTTATTAGTCATATTTTAATTAGATATATTAAATACTTATATAAGAATAAAACTCACGGAAAAAGCATTTATAAATAATTTAGAAAAATCTTATTTATTTTATATAATCATATATATTATATATTTATTCATAAATTGAATTATATTATAAAAAAGTATATTTGACCACATATTTTTATAGGGTTTTATGTAATGATATAGTTGTATTAGTTAGTATGTATAACAATACATAATTCATTTATTTATTATATAAGATGGGTGTAACAATACAAAAGTATATTTATTAAAATATAGTATATTTTTAAAATATAAAATAATATTAGTATTATCATAAATAAGAAAATAACATTAATATAAATATAATTTTTTTACTATAAAATAGTGATAAATGATAATATAGGATGATAATGCCATTTCATTCCGATCTTATTCCTTCTGCATACCAAACGCATCAATGACAAAATTTGTTTCATTCCATTTCCATAATCATTTCATTCTTCAATATATTCCATTCTTATCAAATTCTATTTCATTATACCAATCATGCCAAAAATATCTGAAAGGAAAAGATTCTATCAAACAATAGTCAAAGTTAGAATAAATTATACTATTCAGGGCATTCCCATTGCAAGAGATAGAAAACTTGAAATACACACATATATACTCAATATGCTTTTTGCTCATTTTAAAAGCAGAAGCGCCCATGGCCTAATGGATAAGGCGCTTGACTTCTAATCAAGCGATTGTGGGTTCGAGTCCCACTGGGCGTGAAATTCTTTTAATAGGTGG